>LWCB01010120.1:0-10594 GCA_001630525.1 Coelastrella sp. M60
TGTCTGCTTAAATGCCGCAGCCATCGTCATTGTCGTTGCGTATTGGTTTTAATCTATGGGGAACATGTTTTGCAGTATCTAGCCACGCGACGTGCAAGGCTTGTGTAACAGCTGTACGACATCATGCATGATGCACTACAGAGCAGGGTTCATCTACCCGGTAGTGCTTACCAAGCGCAGTGTGCTTACTCCGAGCGCTTGGAGCTACCTCATTAGATAATGAGATTCCATGGCTTTGAGATGATGAGCTTGTTGCGTGGGAGGTGGTCTAATGAATCAATCAGTACTGCTGGTACTGTACCAGGCTGGTACCGTATCGTACTGAGTACTGCCCATGGCCTGGTCAACTTAGCCCAAGTGGCCCTCAGTGACCGACAACACACGTAAGAGGGGGAGCCCCAAACCTTCAACTTGAAGGTGCCATCATGGTGTCTTCACTGAAGACTGAGTCATGTGCGGTACGCTGCTCACTACTAGTGACACACTCAAGAAGCACCCGGTGCTACAGTGTACGTACTACGGGCCACTGATACGTACACAGTGTGCCAGTCACCGGGCAGACTTCAGGTCCCAAAACGATCCACTAACCTCGCGCGCATTCCTGGATTTGGAATCAATTAGATATGATAGAGCTGGCGTGTCCTTGATTGTGAGCAGCAACATCTCGGCTTTGGTCATACCACCACACCGCAGTGACTCTAGGTCAGTACTAGACCTCAGATCTTTGCCTGGCACATACCAGAAAAGCCACCAGCATCAGTTCAGCTGAATACAAACTGGCAGGGACAGACATCAAACTGTTCATGGGATACATCGCAACAAGCTCAATGAGTGGCATCATGTCAGCTCTTGCCTTTTGCCTGCCTTGGGAATTGGGGATATAGCTGGGTACCAACACAAGTCACAATAGCATGTCCTGTAACATCACCAAAGCGTGTCCCTGCCACCAGCATGACTGAGCCGCAACACGGTGCACCTGGCACCACTCTCAGTAGTGTGCCTGCAGTAAGAGGCTCCTACAACTGCTGTTGATCTTCCATCACTTCAATCTGTGTGCACTGTTATTGAGACATATGGGTATTGATCTATCTCACTCAAAATTGCTCCACCAGCAGCAGAAGGCCCATCATCCTTCCAGTAGGCAACATCTGCGCAACAGCACCAGCAGCAGCAACATACACAATCTCTTCACAATATTATGCTGAAGTTGTCCTTGTCTGAAGTGTTGTTGCGCAATACCACAGCAGAAGGCCTTGCTGTAACAGCAGTAAGCAACTTCTGTTGTGCATGCACGACAACAGGCCAGGGGTGCTGTAATATGTCAAGCGACAGCACGCAAGTAAACACGAGCCTCTTGGTAGCATCATCTGCCATTTGGCGAGCGTTGCTGCTGACATGCCCCGGCAAATCTGGCTATGAAGACCACTTGACACAGCTATGATCTCAGGCACACAATAGAACGCATGTATAGTTCACCCTGCCGTACTTTGTCTATCCTCTTGCCTGCCCCAACGAAACAACAAGCCAAGGCCAAATACATTCAATGTGCATTTGTCAACCTGAAGTATAGCAAGTGTCACAGCTGCCTACCTGTACCAAAGCTTGTTGCCAGTGCTGTGCGCAACCTTGTCTCCATCTTTGGCAATGGCTTGATTACTGCAGCCTGGAACTGAGGGGGCAGTCCATAACGCAATATGCTCTCAACAAACAACCGGATAACTGCCATGTGCATGTAGCAGCTGAAAGCCTGTGACACAACAACAGCAGCAGCAGCAGCAGCAGGTTGTGACTTGGCAACAGAGGTCACCAATAGACGAGTTACTATCCGCCCCTGATTGCAAGCATAACTGCTTGCTCATTCCACAAGACATCTATGACAGCAATTTCAGACGAGCATGTATGTCCCCATGACCAAATACAGCAGCAGGCAAGTTGGTGTAGATGGGTATTGCAAGGGCACCTAGGACAGTTTAACGGCCTCCAGCGAAATAAGACAAACCTCCATACTCCTGTGTTGATACACCCACCTCTCCATAAGCTGTCCTGCACCACTGCTCCAGAGCCGCCTGCTTTGCCTGACCCTCAGCTTTGAGTTGGTTGAGTGACATGCTGGTGGCAGGAGCATCTACCTGCTCAGGAGCTGGGGGAACATACTCCTTCACCTGAAACAACAGGATCACCAGATGCAAAGGGACGAGGTGGGAACATGAGCCAGCGACGGGTTCTGAAACACACCCGCATAACTGCAAGTGCCATCTCTTGAAGCACTAAAGAGTCTTCTGTAGTCTGACAAGACTTGCGTACGTATGCATGCTGTCCTGACCCAGCAAGCCATGGACCTGCCCAGAAACTGGTTCCTTGATACAGCACTGCATCTCTGTGGCTAGAGATCATCATTGATACAGCTGCAAAGTAGCTCCATGTACATCATGCACTGGTGTTGCCCTCAGCTCACACTCTGCATGCTTGTGTGCCGCACCTGGAATCCTCTGACTCGTGCTGCTGTCTTGAAGTCATCAGCAACTCGTCTGAAAAGCACCACACTCATCAACACGTAGTCCTGATCCTCGGCAACATGCTTGCTGCTGCGAGGGACCTGCGTGGCAGCAACAGGTTGCACAGCAGGTTGTACGGCATAAGTGGAGGACAGCATCTTCTTGTGTAGCTGAAGCTGCATTCACCTAAGCATGTGAGCGAGTGGAATGCTGACATGAGGGAGTGCTTGTCAGCTTGTGCTGTGCAAGGGATATCTTGCAACTAGCAGCTGCAGCAGGCCAACAGGTAGTGATGAAGATGTCCATTATACTCTTACAAGATATGGCTAACAAGCAACGTGTACTGATGTGTGCTCTGTCAGTAAACCTGCTTGTCCTTGGGATGGATCTCTTCTTACCACGAAGTCACACAGCTTTTCATAGCAGCCCTCCCACTCCTTTACTCCATACTTCGTCACCACAACAAACAGCGTGCACAGGTTCTCGCTGTCAACAACCTGCTGAGGTTTGACCACTGTGCTGATGTCGCGTACCGCTAAGCTGCCACCTGCCTTACGCAGGGCAGCGCTGATTTGACCTTTGACAATATTATATTCGCTGACTTTCACCTGCAGATTGAGAGCATGCGCCAAACTGACGTCAGAACAACAGAAGCAACGATGTAACTGCTGATATAGGTGAACGATGAAACCTTTCAGCTACTATTCAGAGCGGGGATCAACTAGGGCTATGGTTAGTGAGCAGAAGTCAACCCTTGTTGCAGTCCTCTCTGCAATATCCTGGGTGGTGCAGAAGCTTTCAAACTGCTGTACATAGCTCAACAGACCTTTAGATCGTCTTCCAGATGCGCTAGTATCTCTGTTATCTTGTCTAACGTTTCCTTGACAGGTCTACGCAATGGGAATTTGGGTTCGTCCCATCTGAAACGTGTCAGGTAGGACTCCACTGGTAGGTTCTCCACTTTGAGGTTGTGTATGGCCCCTGGTCCGGATATGTCTGTTATAGTTCTACGTATCTTAGCAACTATGGCCTCTGTTCCTATGCTCATCTTGGCCAAGTCATCGCTGTGCTGCAGTAGGGTGTCAATAGTTCCCACTCGCAGTTCTGGGACCTCAAGCTTGGCGTTTGAGCTCAGCTGTTGCCCGTAACTAGTCTTTTCCTGCAACAGCTCCCATGTGTGATCACGCCTTCCTTTGAGCAGGGGCAGGGACACAAGCCAATACACCATCTTGTCGATCAACGTCTCGATATCATGGAGTCGAGGTCTTACTGCGCGAACGTGCTGCAATCCCTTCGATCAGGCATCGGCAGTTGTCAGCAACTTCATCAACCAGGTCTACGAGGCTGGGGGTTTCCGGTCTAACAGGTTCATAAGCGACGTACCTCGTTGCTACACGCCGTAGCGCACAGTGGTTAGCTTGACTGGCTTAAACATTGCTATACTTATACTTGGATGTATTCATGTGCCTTGCGACCTCACATCACACTGAAGTACGACTGCACGCAGCGAATATACAGCCATGACCAAGTCGCTTTCACTCTCAAGCCAACTAGCAGTGTGAATGCCTTTCCTGTAGCAGTACAAGAGCATATTATTGCCTGACTAAACCACTTTGCTACCTTGAGCTGCCGTGCATAAGCTGCAACTGTGACAGACACCGAAGCCAAGACATGACTGCAATAGACCTTGACTCTTGGTCCGAGACGCCTACAATGAACCAAGGAGAACAGTTTAAAGATGTATGGTGTATTACATGCCACTTGTGACGTGGCGTAAACGGTGATTTCAGCGGTACGCCTCATGAGCAAGACTGCAGCAAGGCACTCTTGATGCCATTTGAAGCACCGATCCAGCAGTAGATCTGGAGCACACCAGCCAGACAATGTGAGCAAATAGTCTTCGAGCACTCTTCGGATGGAGATCATTCGCTGGCAACGTCAAGGATGGGTTGCTGCTCGTACAGAATGGGCAGTTGTGTGGGTCGAAGTGCTCGGGTTGTGAAACCAATTGGTTGAATCACGATAGGTATCCTACTCCTGCCAGGGATCTTGCTGTAACATCACTGACAGACTGCCAATTGTCTCTCGCTTGTTGGCACCTCGCCTGTGCATGTGTATCTTCGAGTCCAAGCTTGATTGGAACAGTCGGCTGGGACCAGTTGTCTTCAGCCAGTTGGCTGGGACATCCACTTGCCAATTGCCACTGCATGCATCATCTGCTGTTGATAGGAGCATTGTTCACCACCAAATCTGCCAGGATGCCTTCTAGCAATATGGCAACAATGCTGCCATTACACAATATGTGCGTCGCTGGTGGTCGTCTTGCTACAGATGACAGGTCAAGCTATGATACTATTCCCTTGAGCCTATGCTGCTAGTATCTAAGCATTATTCTGCCAGCCTATTGCGATACATCCGACTTATATGTTACTTTCTGAATGCTGTTGCCAGCAGTGCCAACCAGGTGCTCAATCTGTCCAGAGATCACCGGTGGCACCACTCATGACCACCACTGCTTGGCATAAGCCAACACAGCACTAGCAGCTCATGTCGCACTCCCAGGCCTTCAGTACTGCTGCCCGCAAGAGCAGCAGCATAGGCAGTTCTGTCGGTAGCATGAAAATCATCAGCACATGCTCTTGCTGCTGCTGCTGCTGCTGCTGCTGTGTGAAAGAAGTTGGCTCATGCAGCAAAGTGAATGCAATGCTGCTGCTGTGTCAAGCAGCACTGAGTGCCCGTGATGGGGCTACTAGTGCACAATGATTTTACTGCACTGCATTTCTTGTCAGTGTGTTCATCTTCTGTTGTTGACCATGTCAATGATTGGCAAGCGAGCACATGGTAACAGTCTGTCAACATCCCTTGAACAATGTAACAGGAACTTGATGATAGTCAGCTGGTGCTGGGTCACTCTGTTGAGCTGCAGCAGCCAGTTGCAGCTTCTCTGTGCAATATCCCAATTGCTGCAACACTGCATCATGCACAGTATGAAGCACAGCTGCGACATTATCATTGAAGTAACGCTGCAAGACGAGCAGCAACAGCAACAGCAGCAGTGCACAACAACCAGCAGACTACATGGCCCAGCAGCAGAACTTGGCAAGAGTGCTGGTGACGCGGGAGCTGAGACAGCAACAGTGAGTAAGCAGCAGCAGCAGCAAAACAGCAACACATATTTGCAACTTGGTTGAATCCTCTGGCCCAGAGCAAAGAGTAGTACTCTTTAAGCAAGACTCCCATCTATCGAGGATACCGTATGTCAAACAATCCAACATCTAGAAGCGACATCTGGTACCTGCATGTGTAGGAGAGAAAGATCTCGCAATACGAAAACAGTGATGATATGAACCGCACCAGTTTGCTGCAGCAGTGCTCCTAGGAGACTACAGTCATGTGTGTATGAGTGTACACAGTGCCCGCATCATCAAGGTTGGTCAGCTGTTTACAGTGAAAAAAGAAAGGAGAATTTGGCTCGTGCACTCAGTGCACTGCTGGCAGCAAAGTGAATGCATTGACAATATGAACAGACTGAATACGCTGCTTCGAAGGGGTCGCAAGTACTATCATGAGGTGCAACAGGCGCGATGAGCATGTAGCATATGTGTCAGTTCATCCCAAAAAGTAGGATGCAGTCATATTCATGTGCCACTTTGAAAGAGGACCTGGCAGTACTGTTAGACAGGTCAGCAGTACGGTACCACTGTTACTTGATACCCTTTCTCTGGCTCACAAGCCTTATGCCATGTTCTCAAGTATGAAAGAAGCCCTTCCCATGTACGTACGCATTGACCCTTAGCAGAATTCACACACTCTAGCCAGTGCAGCTTGTTCCTGGGACCGTCCAAGTTGCTGTGCTGTGTGGGAATCTCAAGATGCATCCACATACAGCGCTATTAGAAGGAAACTATGCTGTGTTTCACATTTAGCGCATAGGCTCGCAGCAAGCCTGGTTCACGTTGCAACGTGAACAATTGTACCTTGCGCGACGTAATTCCCCGCAGTACGACCAACCTTGTCATACGCATCGGACGCCACATGAAGCGTGGGAAACAGTATTTAGACAACCCTTGAAGGAGTGGTTTGGCTGTGCACACGGCGTACATAATGTCCAACGATCTTAGGTTTGTACTCTCCTACTCCTTAGGAATCCGGAACTGCCGAGCCGGCCTCCAAGGATAGCAGCATCACTCTACCCTATCCTCACAGAAACGCATTTGCGCAGCATTTGAAGCCATCATGGACACTTCACCGGATACTGTGATTCATTTCAACGCGCCATACTGGCCGTGGACAGGCGATGGCCGAACGAGTGACTCACAGCACTAACCAATATACGTATACTATCTAATTACACCTCGTAAAGCCTTTTTCATGCAAGAAAATAAGCTGCTAGGGTTCGCTCTTGCTGGGTTTAGAAACCACCGATACCTATCCTACTTGCGATATAAGCGCCATGGCCCAATTCCTAGGTTACTAAGAAGCCACCCTAGTATTCCGAAAGTATCTGAAGGAGCCCCCCAGCTCCCAGACGCAAGCAGTCCCAATCGCATTATCGCTGTTTCCTTTCATAGCTTGTTGAGACTAGCCACATTGGAACCATGGCTTCACAACTGGTATGTATCTTTGCCTTCCTCGCTCAAGCACCGCATCAGCGTTGCGTATATAGGGAGCAACCCTCTCACCTTGATAGCTCGCATTTGCTTCGCAGGCACTCAACAGCTCAACTCTGGCTGCAAGGTATGTGCAGGCATATGGAACATTCTGTTGCGGCTCACACATGAGTTGGATCGCAGCTGCATAGCCTCCAATTGGCACATTCTCACCCTCCTGCTCGTCCGTGCTTTGCAGCTCCAAGAGCGCAGTGTCCCCCAGCACTCGCGCCACCAAGGTGCGCTTCAGCTGGGACTGAGTACTCACTCAGACGCGTCCGTGTGCATCACATATTGATAATTTGCCTCACGTCAGCAGTTGGACTATCCGGTGCGGCAGTCGTAAGCAGTGCAGCACGCAAGAGCAGAAGAGAGCCGCGACAGTAGGGATCATAAGCTGCGTTACAGATAGACCTCCACAGCATTCCAATCAATGCTCACATGCTGTGTTCGCAGGTGCCTCTGCGCCAGTCCCATGTGGCTCACGCAAGCAAAACTCAGAAGGGACGCTGGAGGGGTATGGACGCTGACAAGGACATGTCCGATGACCAGGTACACATTGTGCAAGCAACAGCAGTAACAGCAAATCTTCTCAGCTCATCAGCCAAGGCGTGCGTGATTCCTCAGCCAGAGCAGCACTGCTGTGGATAGCACCTGGCGCCAAGCAGCAGTGGCAGTGGCAGCCAAGCTCAGCTGTGGATGCTGCAACCCTAGCTGCAACAGCAATGCTATTGCACTTTGGCACCCTGCACTTAGTGAAGAAGTGTTTGATCAGCCAGCCTATCACTGCCAGCATATGGGGAACTGTGAAATAATGGATCACAGAGAGTTCATACCCTGTACTGCAATGCCCCGATTAGCACAACAGCATTGCTGGATTCTTGCACACCAAAAGTTCTCAACAGTTTTCATACAGTATCACTGCACGTACACAGTACTGTTGCATAATGCTCATGGGATCTCTGTGTTGTATCTGCAGCAAGATATCTCCCGTGGTCGTGGTATGGTTGATGAGCTTTTCCAGGGATGGGGTGGTACTGCTGGTACTGCCAACGCCATCATGTCCAGCTCAGACTACATCAGCACTGCTCAGCGCGACTTGAACAACATCGAGGACGGCTTCTACATCTCACCATCCTTCTTGGACAAGCTGTCCATTCACATTGCCAAGAACTTCATGAACCTGCCAAAGATCAAGGTGCCACTGATTCTGGGTATCTGGGGTGGCAAGGGTCAGGTGAGATTCTTGCATCTTGGGCCAGGAGCTACAATTCGGCAATAAATTGATGGGGTCTATAATGGGGCTTCTTTGCATGCAAATTACGAAGGGGGAAGGGCATTCAGTTTGTTACCGGACCTCGTGGAAGGTGCAAACAGTTCACTGATGAGGTACTTCTGTGATCAGTAGGTGGCAATTCTATATGGTCAATGAGGCAGTTACTGACAGTAATCCTGGTCGCTTTGCTCAAGTTGACTCATGCAGCTACTTCTTGATAAGATGAAATCTCTCTGATGATGTTCTGGTCCCATGTTTGCTCCGTGCAGGGTAAGACCTTCCAGTGCATGCTTGCTTTCAAGAAGCTTGGCATCCAGCCCATAGTGATGTCTGCTGGTGAGCTGGAGAGCGGAAATGCAGGAGAGCCAGCGAAGCTGATCCGTCAGCGTTACAGGTATGTGGATCAAATCCTGCAAGTTACATTTAAGAATTGTTCATATCTTTACAAGCTTTCTTGATTTGGTTGAACAAAGTTTGCACATGAGTATATGGCTGCATTGTGATTGTTGCAGCAAGTCAGAAGGGACTTCCTTCTTATGTGTGCTATCGTTCCATAGACTGGTGTGCTTATGTCATGTAAGGTGTGAAGCTCCGTTGGCCACCCTCAAGTATCACCTGGCAGTCCAATTGGAGCTCTCCACCTGGCACGACTCCAGCACGCAATGCTTCAGCAAGTCAAGGCAGTGTGTGCAGCATGTAAACAAGGAAATAAGCCCACCATGCTGCTTGATTGTAGCCGAATTCCATCAAACCAATGTGACCAGCTGATTGTTACTTATACTTGTTATATGACTGTTACACTTTCAGGGAGGCCTCTGACATGATCAAGAAGGGCAAGATGTGCTGCCTGTTCATCAATGACCTTGATGCTGGTGCTGGTCGCTTTGGCCTCACCACTCAGTACACAGTCAACAACCAGATGGTCAACGCCACGCTGATGAACATTGCTGACAACCCAACAAACGTGCAGCTGCCTGGAGTCTACAAGAATGAGGAGATTCCTCGTGTGCCAATCATCTGCACAGGTGATATTTAAACCCTAACTGCATTCATTGTCCATCACTATTCCATCATAAGCTGCTCCTTGGTTTGATGAGAACCTCAGCATCTTTTTACCAACGTGTTATGAAGTTAACATCTAAGAAGCTGTCATTGTTTCCTGGTATTGTGCATGTATACAGGTAACGACTTCTCAACCCTGTATGCCCCTCTGATTCGTGATGGTCGTATGGAGAAGTACTACTGGAATCCCACCCGTGAGGATCGTATTGGTGTGTGCATGGGCATCTTCATGGAGGACAAGCTCAACAGGGGAGAGGTGGAGCAGCTGGTGGATGCTTTCCCTGGACAGTCCATTGACTTCTTTGGAGCGCTGCGTGCTCGTGTCTACGACGACAAGGTGGGTTATCAGCTAGGTGCAATCTTTAGACGCTGCAAAGCACAGTTTCACCAGACACTACCTTGTGCTTACGCGTTGTATGGGCTGACATGCATGAAGCAGCGCTGAATGTTCAAGCTGTGTAAGACTGTTGCCTGTTACTGCTGCTGTACTTGTAGGTCCGTGAGTTTGTGAGCCAGATTGGTCACGAGAACCTGAACAAGCGCCTGGTGAACAGCCGTGAGGGCAAGGTGAAGTTTGAGAAGCCAGCGATGGGTCTGGATGTGCTCATGAAGTACGGACGGGCACTGGTGGAGGAGCAGGATAATGTCAAGCGCGTGCAGCTGGCAGAGGCATACCTGGCAGGTTGGTAACATGTTATATAACTTGTTATGTCATGATCATGATATATGATATACTGTCAGTAACAGTGCCTACTTATCATCATCATCATCATCTGCTTTGGTATGTATTGCATACCACTGGTGCTTAGATGGACCCATAGCTTGAATGTCATTCGCGTTTATCTTGCTGCTTACTTCTGCTGCTGCGCGGCTGACGTGTTCAAATAATTGTGTTATGACAATATACAGGTGCTGAGCTGGCTGGTACTGACGGCTCCTCCGTTCCTGAGGAGTATGCTGGTGCCAAGAACCTGAAGCTGAACAAGGAGGTCCCCCGCGGTTCATGGCGCAGTACCCCAGCACCTGAGGCTCCTAGAACCCCAGCACCACCACCACCAACCCCAAGCTACACACCTGCACCTCCTGCTGCCAGCAGCGGCGGTGACCGCTGG
>LWCB01010137.1:0-10793 GCA_001630525.1 Coelastrella sp. M60
AATGATAGTACATGTGGTCAACAACACAGTTGTAACATGTGAACAATCAAGACACATCAGGGAGGATGCATTGCAACAAAGTCAGTAAGTCTGACAACTTTAGCCAGGTATTGGTACAAGGCAATGTACCAGGTCGAGCATATAGCACCGACGTCGGACACGACCGTCCGGAACGCTCTAGTTGCTTCCGGAAATGTCTAGCTTGTTCTGGAAAGTTCCAGATGCTTCTTGAAAGTTCGTCCCACATAGCTTGCGTATGAATACGAGTTGAAACGTCTCATGAAACTTCTGATGCACCAAATGCATTTGGGCATATGAGGGGCGGCAGTCATGGTACTGCAGTGTTGCAGCTTAATTAATTTACAGCAAATAGGCACGAGCAGCATATAGGGTGGTACCATGTACCATCATCTTGTGAAGAGGCCTAGCAAATCTATTGAGAGCATGTTTTCTATGTTTTCTATGTCAAGCAAATCGACCACTGCCACTGAGCACCACAGGTGGTGTGCCATGGAACGCACCAAAAGCACCAACTCAACAGCTAGCATCAACAGCTGACTGCCAGTGCGTCCAACTTCTGCAAAAGCTGTTGACTATAGCTGGGACTGTAGTACCGAACTACCTCTTCAGGGTAGCAACTGTTGATGATGTCTACCGCCTCTTTCAGCTTACTGTCCGGTGCTTCTGCCATCTGCTGAACAGCTGCCAGACCACCAGAATGCACAAATTGAGAGCGGCCAGCGGGGTCGTTCGCCAATACCTTTCCAGTCTGCAGATCAACAGACATAGGGCAGCTTAGCAGTTTGCTATAGCTTACAACAGGTCATGTCACCATGTGCACTCGCAATTTCATGTCCCGTACATATATAAGTTTCAAGATGATAGCCACTCGTCTACCTTCCAGTGTCAACAACATGTCATTCAGCAGCTTTTTCCAAATCGACAAGCCAAGGCTCAACTGACAATATGCAGCTGTTGTGACTTATGGTGCACTGGTGGACATGGAGTATAAGTGTCTTTGCTGGCTCACACATATCATATGTGTGCTGCAGTGCTGCTTAGCTGAGTTAGCAACTAGGCAGAAAGCCTGCATGGCATATAAGGCTCATGAACCCAGGCAGAACGGTGAAAAACACTAATATCTACAACAGACACCCACCTGTTCCAGGACCATCTTCATGACACTTTCTGGTATTTTCTGATGAACAAGCGCATCCAAGGCTGGCAGGGACGTAAGCTTCGCCACAATTCCCTTTAGGCTGCGCCTGCACTTTGTAGACAGGTCTTCACTACTGCCAGGCGCAGACTCCAGGGTGACTAGACTCAACAAAACACCTGTCAGGTCATGGAGACAGCAACAGCAGACATCACACCGTTCTTTCCACAACACAGACAGTCTGCCGCACTGGTGTGTGTGCCGATCAACAGAGTGGATGTGAATAGCGATGACCAGCACGGAGTGCATGCAACTGGATCATGAGCCCCAGCCAGTTTTTTTGGCGGTATCAAGGTGCATCATATTGCGCAATACCTGTGTCAGCCACTGCTTTAGCATGGTCAGGTGTGTGCCTGCCTAGTTGGCCCAGAGACCAGGCTGCTGCCGCTCTTAGATGATCTTCAGTCTCTTCTGCCACAGCTGTGCATAGTGGCGCCAAGCCCTTCTCAGCAATGACTGCCAATGCTAGTGTCTCACTGAAAGCTGCAATATAGCCCAGTGCCATAATGCCGGGAAGCCTGGGATTGCAGTACAAATGCCATATGCTGGTCACTCTGTAAGGTTGTATGCTGAATGAGTATTGAAGGTGTACGTGATGCATATGGAAGAAATTATTGCAGGTCAGGTAAGAGCTGATGCATTGATGAATTGGCAGGGATCTGTGTCGACTGCCACACAGCTGAAGCTCACCAATATGCATGCCAGACACCCCTAGGAGCGCAGCAGTCAATGGCAACATCAGCATATAAGTGTATTGGTATCAGTATCAATGTATGTGCTCACCGATTATTCCCACAGCTATCGTTGCAGTACTCCACCAGAGCACCCACTCCCCCATTTGCCACAACCAGCTGTGCAAGCTCAGGTGTATGCTTGACCACCTCTCGCACTAGTGTTGCTGCGTGCTTGCGAACAAACTCGTCTGGATACTTCAAGCATGTGAGGCACTTGGGGAATATCTCAGCCTCAACAACTACCTCAGCAAGGTCCACGCTATGCTTTGCTATTTGACCTAGTGCACTGCACACCTGCATAAGCACGGAATATGAAGAAGCAACACGCTTACAATACCTCTGCAACACTGTTATGATATTACTATCATGATGTTCTGTAGCATGAGATCCTGCTGACTATTCATTGCTGACTCATGCAGTGATGTGAGAACAGAGACAGTAGCAATCTGATTTGTAGACAGCAACTGCGTACATCAGCTTGTCCAATGTGGGCTTGGCATCAACAGCATTCACACAGCAAAGCACGATCATTCAGATGACGACCTTGCACAGAAGATATTGCAATTACTGTCCCACAAAGCTGACCTGTCTTTTGAGCTTGGCATCTTGATTGACCAGCAGGGGAGCAAGGTAGGAAACTGCTCCAGCATCAACAAGCACCTGAGCCAACTCAGGTGTGTGCTTGGCTATGTCTGACAGCGCACTTGCCGCTACACGCTTGAGGTTCAACTCAGGTTCTTGAACGCAGAGTACTAGCAAAGGCACAGCTCCTGCAAGCAAGGAGAGCATAATCCTGAAGGTGACAATGTTGTACTGGTTTGGACTTACAGTACATCTCAGTCAGCAGAACAACTGGTCAGTTTGGGCAGCAGACAGCTGCATCATGATGGTTGTCAGCCTGACAAGCAGTTGCGATGTTGCATGAGCAATGATTGCTGCTGCCTGAGTAACATGAGCACTGCTTGAGATGATTGTGTAAGCAAATTCATTTGTGACCAGCTACTTCTGGCCAGTGATTGTGTGCCTGCTGTCATGCAGTAATGCATGTACATGCTTAGCACACTTTTCTTAGTCATTTGCTGGCCTAGGTAGCACATGTCTTTACTAAACGGTGCACCAGCACATACAGCAGAGCCGCACCTGCATCCACAACCTGCTGTGCCAGCTCAGCATTGTGCCCTGCAATGTACCCTAGACACCAGCTTGCTGCCTCCTTGACACCAGGATCAAACTCCTCTAAACAGGTTACAAGACTGTCAAGAGCGCCGCTGTCAATTACTGCTTGTGCCAGCTCTGGGGAGTGCTTTGCAACAGCACGTAAACAGTAGCCGGCGGCTTTCTTATAAAAACGGTTTTGTTCTGCTAAGGAATATACCTGTCAAGAAAACAGAAGACACAGGTCTTGTAACATACTTGTGGAGGGTATGACATGTACCTGTTGACTCATCAACACAAACATAAATAGACTCGCCAAACTCCTATTGCACTCAGGGCTGAGCACAGCTTTTTCATAATCTGTATTTGTCTGTAGATTGCGCTGCACTATTGCAATGCCCCAGGTTGCTCTTGGTACATGTCTGACATGACGACACGCGCACATCATCGGCTCACCAGTTGCGGCAAAATCTCATTCTGCACCACTGCTTCTGCCAGGTCATCACTATAGTTTGCCAAGCGCCCCAAGGCCAGTGCTGCTGATTGTTGTATACTACGTACATAAAAGTAGTCGTCCTCTTTAGCTTACGGACCAAAGATCTCGTCACCAAGCTGAGCAAGTTCAATACTCAGCCTGGCAGTACAGTACTGCTCATCACCTTGGAACATTGTCAAGCAGTAGCGGCCTCAACAGCGCCAGTGCTCCAGCTTGCTGCAAAGCTTCGATGTTCTGTTGAATGATCAGAAGATGATTTAGCTAAACTCTGCCGTACAGCCTGCTTATGCAACAGGCTGAGTGTGGGCCAGCCAGTTTGCAGACCTGGGGACTCTTTGCCATCTCGGCAACTGCTGTAACAAACGCCACTCTTTCCTTTTGATAACGCTCGAATGTTTGCAGCACGGCTCTGGTAGCCATCTTGCTAATTTGCAAAGTCCAGAGATAGGGTCAATAATTGTACAAGCCCCGAAGGTCCCTACACTGAATCAAACACATTGTGAGGATATAATAACCTGTAATAAAATACAAAAACAGCTGCAGCTCCCTAAGCAAACCTGTCAAAGGCTTTGTAACACACGCACTCACTGCAAGCATACGAAACCGCCCAGCAGCACGTACCCAGGCCTGCTTGTGCCTGCGAGCGATATTATTGTTTCTTACGAATGTGACGCGCGCAACTACTTTCATGCACTGCGTTAGCTGCATTTTTTCGCGACACGTTCTTCGGTACGCGCTTCCTCGTGCACAGCGTTCTTATTTTTGTACATACTTTTTGGAGCCTTACTGCACTATTAGATTGATCCAGGGCGAGATCGACAGTTTGGAGTCCAGGTAAGCGGGCACAAGTCGATACCCACCTATGCAGTGGCAGCAATGAAAGAGCATGCATGCTGTTTGTTAGAAAGAGCATCCGGATGCAAGCATGGTGTGATTAAGGTGCTGCCCTGTGTGCCATCACAGAGGTGTGTAAGCTCGTCGTAATCGCCCCGCCTGGTCACCAGATGCAGGCTCGCAGTATGATGCCTACGACATGTTCAAGAAGCTGCCATGTATCGTTTGGAACAGCTCCCAGACCCGTGCTAGGTAAGTCGAGGCTTGCAGGTCCGTAGCATCATGGTCAGTATGGTCAGTATGCTGATGTGTCCCTATCCCTCGTGTGGGGGCACTGCAGTGGGCTCGGACCCTTAAACAAGCTAATACCAGGTTTCCAGTTCTGAAACCGGGCGGCGCTTCTTTCGTTCGTCACCAGGACCTTGTGTTACAGCCGAGCCTGCAAACATGCAACATTGTACACGCTGTCCATTATACTGTGTCTGTCAATCATACTGTGTAACTACATAATCCTGTGTGCAGGTCGCAGCCGTGTGACAGTGGTAAGGGCAGCATCCCCAACAAAGCAGGATCAAAAGGCAGCCGTTGATAACATAGCCCCAGTCAGAACTACACTGCCCACCACAGCACCACTGACTCCCAGTGATGAGCAGACCATTGAGCTTCAGTGGCCAAAACCACGTGGCTGGGCCATGGTGGCTCTCAGTAAGCTTGCAGATACAGTTGAGGATATTGCAGTGATTGGGAGACGTACGTTCAACAACAATGTGCCTGGGTGAGTGCACTGTAAGAGCATCAGCAATGGCCACAGCTTATACCAAAATTGATATGAGGGTTTTTTTTTCAAAGATGTCTGGATGCAGCACACTGTGTCTTATCACTGTCATAAGAAACCCATTCATCACTCTGTACCATTGTCTGTACATCTGCAGTGCTGAGGTGATTGATCGACTGTTCAGAAGGAGTTCTTCAGGTGCTTATAAGCTGGAGTCAAAGAAGCCAGTTGTGTTGGTGTTGGGCTCTGGTTGGGGAGCTCACTCTCTCATCAAGGTAATACTGCACTCTGGTTCAAGCATTACTGGTGGTCAAAGGTTTGGTGGGACACAAAACTTACTCAACTCTGCAGACGTGCTCGGGAAGCTATCTCCTGTAATTGTATTGGTTCAGCGACTCCAACGGTATGCTGCTTCTGCTGTACCATCACGCAGGTTGTTGATGTGGACTTGTTTGAGGTGGTCATTGTCAGTCCTCGCAATCATTTCTTGTTCACACCCATGCTGCCAAGCACCGCTGTTGGCACTGTCGAGTTCAGGTACAAAGTGCAGCTGTTTGGTAGCAGATTGTTGAAATACATGTGCAGCAGTACACCTCAGCGGCTGATGTGTTGAGTGCATTGCTTTGCTCAGAGGTCGTTTTCTTGAACACAGCTTGATTATCTCAGTGGCAGGGTGTTGCACAGCATGTGCACACTGGAGCGAGCATCTTGATGAGGCTGCTTCGCCAGCAGGTTTGCATAGGCCGTACAAATGTTTCTATAGTCGACAATCCCCTTGTTCTTTGTGCATTATCAGGAGCCTATTGGAACCAATACGTACTAGCAATCCATATGCTACATACCTAGAGGCATCATGTGAGAAGATAGACACAAATAAGAAGGTAGGAAAGAGTATGTAAGACATGCACTTGATTGATGTGCTGTGCATTGTGTCCCATCTTGCTTTCGCAGCTATGCACAGCGTTATACTGCCTTGCAGCCTATTCGACAACACATGCAGCTGTCCTTAGTCATCCGCAGCCTGTTGATGAACCTCCGGGGTTTGTCATGCTGTGAGCACTGTCGCCAGTCCTGCTTTTTCAGATCGGCACACTCCAACAACCGGTGGCAAACAAGTCTTTGTTGGTTGTGGTTGCATGCTCCACCACTGCAGGTGGCGTACTGCACAGCAGCTGTTGCCTTTGAAGATGGCCGCCGCCCACAGTTTGAGGTCCCTTATGATGTGGTGGTGGTTGCAGTGGGTGAGAGGCCGGCAACATTTGGAGTCCCAGGTGAGGCTTGATGTGGTGCCATGAGGTAGTCGTGGCAGTCCCTGTGTGCTCTGCCCATATCACATATCTGGTTGTGGTAGTTCTGTTGCTGCTGTTTCATCAACAACAGCATGTATAGCTCCTGCTGCGCATGCTGGCAGCCAGTGTGTCACACAAGGTGCAGGATCAAAAAATCTTATGCAGCCATCATTTGCTGTCTGTGTTACATACGTCTTCATAAGCTCTACATGGCTGCTTCCACTGCTTTCAGGTGTTGCTGAGCACTGTTTCTTCATGAAGGAGGTGTCAGACACTGTTGAACTCAGGCGTCGGGTTCAGGAGGCTTTTGAGCTGGCTGCACTGCCTGGAACCAGTGAAGAAGAGCGACGGAAGGTACTGCGGTTTGTAGTAGTTGGAGGTGGACCCACAGGGGTGGAGTTCGCCGGTACCCTAAATGACTTTGTGCGCGTGGACCTTGCTAAGAAGTATCCAGAGTGAGTGCTGTATATCTATTCTGTGCCTTCAGGCTCACTGTGCCAAGCATATTCTACAGTGTCTGAATTGGTTTCTGTGCATGTGCATAATATCTTACACCGGACTCTTTGTTGTGAAACTGTGCAGCATGGTATTGTGCACTAGTACTCCTATTAATGCTGTTGGCAGTCCCCTCTTGCACCAAAATCCTCGTTTCTCAACTTACTCTTGGCTTTTCCTCGCAGGCTGATGAAGTATGTCAGCATAAGTCTCTTCCAGAGTGCTCAAAGCATTCTTACCCAGTTCTCTGGCAGTCTACAACAGCGTGCTTTGGCCAACTTCAAGGCAACTGGAGTGGATGTGCGTCTTGGTGTTGCCGTGACCAAGGTCACCCGTGACGAGCTGGTAATCAAGGAGAAGGGCCAGGAGGATGAAGAAGTCGTCCCATACGGCATCTGCGTGTGGTCTACAGGTATTGCCGCAGAAAGTAGTCTGTTTGCTGTATTGAGCATGCGAGAGAAGCCTTGGGCCCTGGCTTTATGTTGGCAACCGCCAAAGGGCCTGTTGCTGTCGCCAAGGGTTCAGTGGTCATCCACCACATCAACGTTCGGTTGTGGTGTAGTGTCACTGAAACCATCACGACAGGAGCAGGCCCTTTGTACGTTGCACCTTGTCAAGTATGTCAGACTCTGCGACTTCAACAATTCAGCCAAATAAGTATCCTTGCTGCATCTGGCATGCGTGTTGTGGTGACACTGGTCTGCAGGCAATGCAGCTCGTCAGCTGACACAAGACCTGGTTCAAGCATTCCCAAAGCAAGCCAAGTACAATAACCCAGCACGGCCTGTGGCTTCAAAACTGGCTGTTGACCCTTACCTGCGAGTCATTGGTGCCAGAGACATGGTTGCTCTTGGAGATTGCAGCATGCTGATTGGCAATAGGATGCCTGCAACTGCTCAGGTACACTCTGCAGTGAGGTTGATGCACTCTCGTAGAGCTGCACAAACCTTTTGGTGGGTGGTGTTTGTGGTCATACCACCTTGTGTAAAGCCTGATGTCCAATGTCTTCTGCTTGTATGCTCATCAGCCTAGTTCCAAACACAGACCTGTGTGTATGTAACTGCAGGTTGCTGCCCAGCAAGGTGCTTATGTAGCTCGTATGATCAACCGTGGTTATACCATGGGGGTGGGTGGTTTGGACACTGCACCACCAGTAAAGATTGACCCTGAAGTGAGGCAGCAGGTGGGTGCACGTGAATTACGTGATTTGGTAAATCACGCTCTAGCGTGTCCAGCCCACTGCATGCATCCCTGGTCGTTACGGGTGTTGCTCTCATGAGGGTGCCAGTCAGCTGTAGTGAGTTGCAGGTCTGCTTTGCGAGGCCAATGGTGACATACCGCAGTATTGGCTGCTAGCATCACACTGTGCCTCAACTGTGGCTTACCTGCATATCTGAATGGACGGGGCTTCTGTGGTACCTGCGCATGCTTCCTGCAGTTTGCTCCGTATCGTGCATGTCCTGTCAATGACATGCTGCGAAGTTCAGTTGGATGGTGTCTGTTGTGTTGTGTTCAGGTGGATGCCGAAGCAGTACGCAAGCTGCGTCCTGTGGATGCTGTGAGCGTCAGCCAGCAAAGAAAGCTGAGTGAAATGGACATACAGGCTGTCATCAACAATGACTCAACTTATCTAAAGGTGGGGACACAGCCTTCTCTCATATTTGCAGGAAGGTTTGAATTGAATGAGTAGTAGTTTGTGTCTGCTGGGCCATCTACTGCACGCAATGCAGAATGCTGTTTGCGATCCTCATCTGTCTGCCATATTGGCATATGCTTTGCAGGCGCCCAAGGGTGTTGACTATTACCGCAAACCCTTTGAGTTCTTGTCGCTTGGCATCATGGCGTATGTTGGCAATGATAAGGCACTGACACAGGTTGGTCATGACTGAACAACCGGTATCAGGCATTAACTATAGATGAGTCTGCCTGACTTGGTGGTCTGCCCTCTTGTCAGGGTCACAGCAGCTTATGTTGCGGGGTGTCTTGTGGCACAGCATTTGCTGTTGCTTACATGACTTTGATGTGCCTATGATTGCAGGTAGAGGCCTTTGACACTTCACTGGATGTGTATGGGCGCTTTGCCTTCCTGTTGTGGCGCAGCGTCTACATCACCAAGCAGGTTTCCTTCCGCAATCGTGTACTCATCCTGTTTGACTGGATGAAAGCGAAGGTCTTTGGCAGGGACCTGAGTCAGTTCTAAGGGGTTTCAAGTGTCTGTATAGTTTGAGCAGAGTGTCCAGACACAGATAGTCACAAGGGAGAGAGCAGCTGCTTGTTAGCTGATGGTGTCCCATTGGCACTCACAAGCTGGGTCTCGCAGTGGGTGTCTGATACTGTTTGAGTGCAACTGTGAGCTTCCAGCACTGGTGTGTGACATGTGGCCTGAGCTTGGGAGTCACTTGCAGATGTTACAACAGCACTATGAGCGGAGAGCGTACCTGCAGAATGCAGTAGCAGGCCAAGGGCTGAAATTGGGTAAGCAGCTGATCAAGCAGCTCTGCTGCTCCAAGTGTGAGAGTCATTGTGCATGAGGTCTTGGTCTCAAACCTGTACATTTGTCAAGTAGTAGTGGTGGACGCTGCCTAAAAACCTGGCAGGAGCAAGAGCACATTGCATTTGTGTTTCGAGCAGTACTCTATTGATCAACAAGGCGACCAGCAGACCTCGAGCTTTGCTGCAGTGTTTGCATTTGCAGATCTGTTGTTGTGCCACTGTGGACATCTAGCCTGCATCTGACGCTCTTTATCTCATGCTGCCATCATGTGGCTGTGACAAATCATTTTGGTGTTGTTGTAAGTTGCATTCATTAGCACATTGAGTGTTTGTCTGTACCTCCGGCTCCTTGCCGTTTTTTTACTGCATGTTGATCCCTTGAGTATGTGATGTATGCATGCCAGGTGCTGAGCGACTTGAGTGACATATTACTGTTGGCATGGCAGTCTCAGCTGACCACCGCTGAGCATGAGCAAGGATGTTTGTGCATCTCTGTGTCAAGTATATGATACTATTGTGCCAAGTCTTGTCGAGGCCAAAGCTCTCAAGAGGATGTTCATATCATGGTATTGTCATGGAGGATATTGCAACTTGCATCATTGAATGATGGTAGCTGTATGTAATTGGGATGTTGCTGCTGAGTTTAGCAGGCACTAGGTCATTTTACGTTGCTATGAGATGCTGAAGTACCTGAAATTGGCATACCTACACCGAGTGTACTAGCAGCAGCCCCCCCTGCTGGCCATAAGCCCGGCAATGTAATATAACCCTGGTTGGCCAAGCCGCCACAGCATGACTGTCAGTAAATATCCCCCTCAGTGCACCGGAAGCCATAAGATTCACAAGGCAGAGCCTCAGCACGTGATCCAACAAGGAGAATTATACATGAGGATGCCCGCTTTCGTTTGGACAGCATTACACTGAACATGATTAAGTATGAAGTTTTGTGAGCGTCGTGAAGAGCTTTGCTTGAGCTAATGGGCGTAGTTTCAGCAGAGGCCAATGGAGTAGTGGTCAGTTGAATCAGCAGCCAACGAAGCTTCAAATGTGGTGTGCGAACCGATGTTCTGTCGCAGCTGTAAGTCACATGTGGTGTAAAGAAATGAATCTCGTGCAGAGTTCCGTGGGGTGTTGTGGGCTGTGACAGCGCCTCTGCTGGAAGACCGGCTCCTTGCAGTAGCAGTTCAGATGAGATGCTGCGGCTGGTTTGCGCATTGGGAATTCGCAGCATAGAGCCGGACTCAAGCCAGTTTGCAGCACCTCTTGCTGACTGTACGTTTCCTCAGTTCCAGGTTGATTGAATTTA
>LWCB01010140.1:0-13513 GCA_001630525.1 Coelastrella sp. M60
AATGTGTCTTTTGTGATTCAAGAACCACGTTGGAGTGCATTACAGCACGGGACCAGTCAACATCTCACCCTCTAAAAGCTTGAGTGGATTCTCCTCTCACCCTTTGAGTACAGTAACCATGAGACTTAGCTGCCCATCACTAGCCCTTTGTTTATCAGTGCACCGTGCAAGTACCAAAAGCCCACGCAAACAGGCTCATAGACAGATCAGTGGTTCGGACAGCAAACGATATTGGGCAGTGAAGGCACCTGTGACAGTATTGTGCTACAAGACCACCAGGATGTCATCATGCACATTCTGAGCTTTCTCCCAAGCAGTCACAAGGCTGCTGTTGCCAAGCTGGTGTGCAAGGCAGCTCACAGGGAGTTCAAGGACTTCAAGAGCATCAGCATTGCCAGCTGTAGTGACCTGCCATCATTTTGTGTACTGGAGTTCCTCCAGCAGTTGCAGCAGAGCAAGCAGGATGGGGTACAACTGCAGCTCATGGCAGCAGTAGCAGGGCAAGGTAATTTACCACGCCTGCAGCTGCTTCATAATCATGGGTGTTGCTGGAGTGAGTCAGTATGTGCTACAGCTGCAGAGGGAGGCCAACTTGACATATTACAGTGGCTGAGAGCTCAGGACCCACCCTGCCCTTTAGGTCCCGCAGCATATTCTGCAGCAGCAGGTGCTGGAAATGTAGCAGTGTTGCAGTGGCTGAGAGCTCAAGAACCGCCGTGCCACCTTAGTCGCCAAGCCTGTAAGGCAGCAGCAGGTGCAGGACATCTAGCAGTACTGCAGTGGCTGAGAGCTCAGGACCCTCCTTGCCCTTGGGACACTGAAGCATGTGAGGCAGCAGCAGGTGCAGGACATCTAGCAGTATTGCAGTGGCTGAGAGCTCAGGACTCACCTTGCCCCTGGAGTGTGAACACGTGCACCTCAGCAGCAGCTAGTGGTCATGTGATTGTTCTCCAGTGGGTAAAAGCACAGAACCCCCTTTTTGATTGGACCTTACCGACATGCAAAGCAGCTGCAGGTGGAGGCCACTTGGCTGTGCTGCAATGGCTAGCAAGTCAGGATCAGCTTCTTCTGACTTGTGGATTGTGTTTAGCTGCCGCAAGCTATGGCCATTTGCATGTGCTTCAATGGTTAAGGGCTCAGAACCCACCTTGTGACTGGAACAAGCTGGTTTGTGTAGTAGCAGCAAAGGAAGGTCACTTGGAGGTTCTTCAGTGGCTGAGGGCTCAGGACCCACCATGTGATTGGGATGAATGGACATGTGAAGCAGCTGCTGAGAATGGTCATCTACATGTGTTGCAATGGCTAAGGGCTCAAGACCCCCCATGCCCATGGTGTTTCTTGACATGTCATGCAGCAGCCAAAGGCGGTCATCTTGAGGTGTTGAAGTGGCTCAGGGCTCAAGAACCTCCTGGCCCTTGGGACATACTTGTATGTGTGATGGCGGCTGGTTTTGGCCATCTGCATGTGCTAAAATGGGCACTGGCTGAAGATCCCTCTGCGGCACCATGGTCCAGCATTGCATGCTGGTGGGCAGCCGCCCATGGTCAACTTCATATTCTTCAATGGATTGAAGCACATCAACCAGCACTGCGTTGGGATAAAGCAGATTGTTTGGAGACAGCATTGAGAAACAACAGGACTGAGGTGGTTGAATGGCTGTGGTCTATTAAAGATAAAGGTGCAACATCAGCCACCACTGGTAAGTGCTTTTGCATGATGCCTCAGTCATATCAAGCAGTGTAATGCCTGTACCACTGGGTCAATGCTGCGTATTCAGCCGTGATCTTTAATGCTGCAGTGCGCATGTGACACCAGCTCAGTGTGACTTAACGCTTGAGGTTACCTGGTTGTGGCACGGTTGATTGTGCTTGTCATGGTATTGTTGCACAGATGGACCAAGACTGACAGACATGGTGTAATTTCAGCATAGGTGTCTGTGGTCTGTGTTTGATCAGCGATAACAATTTGAAACCAAACCGTTTGGTAGCACCCAACAGCTATTGTAATAACATGTACCTGCTGCTGCTGCTACCATTGCTGTAGGTTGCGGCTCCATCAGCCTTCTGTTGCCTCTCCTCACAGGTCTGCTCCGCAGCTGTTGTAACCTACTTTGGCGCGGTTCCATGTCTGAACAGTAGCTGGGGCAGGGTGAGCCATACAGTCTTTGAGGACAAGGAGGAATCGTCAGGTCTCATATATCACAGGGAGATCCACCAGCAGCAGACTCTCATGAGGACATCAGCAGCAGCCACAGAGGTGTCAGCTGAAGGTGATGCATCATAGCAGGGGTTGCTGAAGTAGACTAGGTCATCATGCTTTTGTCATAGTGTTTATCAGCAGCATCTGCCTCTAGGCAACATGTGTCTGTTTGATGTGCAGCAGCTAAGCAGCAGGTAGATGATACCGCCATGTAAAAGCCCTGCATGAGTCACCAACAACCAGGATGCAGATGTTGGCTTCAATTGCTATTGGCAATGGGACAACAGCTGTGGTCATATTGTAAAGATGCTGCTGCAATCCACTTTCCTGGGTTGTGCAGCCAAAGCAGCAGGGTTAGTAGATGTGATGGCCGAGTCTAAGCAATCACTAGCAGCAGCGGCACCACAACACATGAGCTTGAGAGCAGAAGCAACAGCTTAGAGCTATAGGCAGCAACACATTCTATGGTGTACTATATAGTGGGGTTAGCTCACTAAGGAGGATCACTAAGAATATGAAGCCAGCAAGTCACCTGACATCCAATGTGTTCATCTAGATTTGTTGCTGCTTGTTAGGTCAGGTCGGGCTCTATCATGGAATCATTCGGCATTGTGCTCATCAAGCTGCTGGTGGCTTGTCCAATGTTTTTTTGAATTTGCTGATGTGGTTTGGTGTCTAACCTAGTTGTGGTTTGCTAATGTGACACGGAGGGGAACGGAGGGGAACGGCAGGACAACTGAGCCAGAACCAAAACATAACGTAGATCCCATACAGAGCATGATTGGTCTTCAAATCAATGTCACTACAAGTAGTACTCAGTGATAAGATGTTTTTGTGCTCTCACACCAGGCGCATCTTATACACGAACGTAACCAAGTTTGACTCAATGACTGTAGTTATTGTAATGTGATTATGATGAAATCCAAGGGCCTAGTGACCAGAGAATTTGACCACTGCGAAAACCATGTGTAACGGGCAAGTTACATATGGCATATTATTAATCAATTACAGATTACGTACATTGGACAGTAATGCTCTCCTACGAGCATAACAAGGCAATAGCAGTTGCCTTACTGGCATGTGGTAGCCAAATGGGTTATCCTTGTCTGACTAAGAACTACGTGCGCCTTGGAACGTAGGCGGTATAAGACCGGCTCTTTGCCTCAGGCCCATCATCTGATGTAACAATACTTTTGATATATTCTGCTGCCGTTACACTTGGTACACCATGCTCCTTGCCATAGTTTGCAAGGATAAGTATGCGTCATAGCGTGGCACATACGCCTCGAAATCGGCCAGCATGTTGGTTTCTAACTCTCCACTCATAATCCCTGGGAGTCATTGTCACACACATCAGCACAAATGCTGTATAGAATGCCATCATCTGTGGCAACAGATGGCATCCTTGCATACTGACCCAGATCTAGTGCATGTCACAGTGCTGCTGTAACAGATCCAACGGTCCCATCATGGGTGACCCTAGCTGCTATGACTAGCAGCACAGAACATGCTTAGCCTATTGACAGCTGCTCAAGCCTTGAGCTGGTAGTTATCTGCCAGATAACTAGTGGCTTGCCCAGAACCTTCTGTTCCACAACCTCACGAGCTTCTAAGCCACTGTTGCCGCTGCTGCTGGGGCTTGTGATAGCTTTCCACCATTACATTCACCCGCTGCTATGGCTGTGCAATGCAGCAGCAGCAAGAGGGGCAACATCGTCAACTTGAGGACAATGGTATCAGGGTCTTGTTCATCATGGATTGATCACAAAAGCAATCAAGTCGAAACGTCAAATGGCCTTGAATCATACAAGCAAAACTCCTGTGGGTTTGCAGCCTGTGTAATTTTGTGATGTGATCAAGGTAGCTAGTATGACAAATCTGCTGCAGAATTGTATCAGGACATGATCGCACTCTGCAGTAAACACAACAGCACATGCAAGCTGCAGAACGCTGCCAATACAGGATGCAAACTGCTTACCAAGGTCGGGATGTATCTAGGCTGCTGCTGCTGCTCTGCCGGCTGTAAAGTTTTCCAGCTGTTCTCCGGGATTGCAGAAGGAATGAGATAATCCTGGCCGCTGCTGCTGCTGCTGCTGTCATCCCAAGACTAACACTGTGGTGACCTGCAATGATGCCGTCAGATTGGGGCACAATACCAACAACAACAACATGGCAGCAACATGTGTCACCGTGATGTGGGCTACATCTGAAGATCACAATGCAGCATACTTGATATACTGCCAGATTGAATCACTCTGCCATTATCTTGTCTCATTTGAGCCATGGCCGACGACGGTGATTGAACAGCTTGTTTCAGCATAGAGGCACACGTAGTCTAGCTATAGACAGGAGCATACGCACAGCATTGCTACGTCTACTAGAGTCCAATCTAGTACATCAAGTTTCAGATTGCATGAACACACTGTGGTCCTGACTCTTGACTCTGGAACCAATTGTGCTGAGCTTCGTGTGGCATAGAAACTACACATGGCTGAGAGGTCACTGATTCTGAAGATGAACTGAAAAGAACTTACTTATGGTGAACCTTGCATTACTGAACACCAATGGACTCCAGCCATTCAACAATGGCACCCTGGCCCTGATCTAGTGCTATCCTCAAGCATCTTTGCTTGTTCCAGGAAAGGGCAGGTTGTTGTGCTTCAACCCATTGAAGGATGTGAAGATGACCATGGCCGGTTGCAAAGCGGATCGCCCATTCAGATGCTGTATCATCCCAGGGTGCAGGTGGATGTTGGGCCTGTGCCCATTCCAGCACATGTAGATGACCACCAGCAGATGCCTCGACACTTACTCTCAGATCCCAGGGACAAGGCGGGTCTTGAGCCCTTAGCCATTGCAAAACCGCAAGATGACCAGCGCTAGCAGCTGCTCCACATGTATCAACATCCCAAGGGCAAGGTGGGTCTTGAGCCCTCAACCATTTCACTACCTCAAGATGACCACCTTTAGATGCTGAAGAACACACGAAAGCCCTCCAGGAAACAGGCACGTCCTGCGTGTTCAACCACTGAAGGACATGCAGGTGACCATGGTGTGCTGCTTCTGCCACTGCATTCAGCGTACAAGCTGAGGAAAGTGGACCCTGACTTGCTAGCCACTGCACCACAGCCAAGTGGCCTTCGCCCACAGCTGCGTCGCACGCTTCTATTGTCCAAGTTGAAGGTAAGTTCTGAGCGTGCAACCATTGCACAACATGTAAAAAGCCGCCAGCTGCTGCTGAGGTGAAGACTGACCGCTCCCAATGGCAAGGTGGGTCCTGAGCTCTCAGCCACTGCAGTATGTCCAAGTGGCCTCCCTCTGCAGCTGCAGCACATACTCTCGAGCTCCAGTCGCACCCATGATTGCGCAGCAGCTGCAAGCGTGGGAGGTTACCCTGCTCTGCTACTGCTGCCATGAGCCGTGGTTGAATCCAGTTGTCATTGCTCTGTTGCAACTGTGCTAGGTAATCAACCACATACTCTGCTGGCAGGTTGCCACAGCTGGCAATGTTGATCCTCTTGCAATCCTTGAACTCCCTGTGAGCTGCCTTGCATATCAGCTTGGCTACAGCAGCCTTGTGACTGCTTGGGAGGAAGCTCAGGATGTGTATGATGAGGTGATCTGGTACAACCATGCTGTGCAAATGCCGTGAGTATGAAAGCCTGATTCTGGTTGCTGTATGACTGACTGATATGTCGCTCTGCTGGTCCCTGTATGCTGTTTGTTGTTATACTGTCAGCAGTGCTGATGGATTGAGCGTATGTTGGCACCTACAAGGAATGATGACGTACAATCAGTTCGCGCATTCCTTCCACCGGCAATGCTTGATACACATAAGCAGTAGGTCCTAGCATAAGCATGTTGCATCAAGTACGAAGCTTACACAAGTGCACAAGACCTTTGGCCCCGGCTGCAGTACACCCGCCAGGCGTGCTGTAAGTTTGGCACGTTTGCGTGCGGCATGGGATGCAGATCAGTCATACAAGACAACTGTGCACATTCATGTACGCTCAAGATATATTGCAAGCTCACCTTGCCAGACACCAGATGAGAGAAGCCAGCTGCTGCAGGATAAGCTGCTCGCTGGATTTGCTCGTAACGTTCACAGTGCAATTGTAGACAGAGGTTCAACAAGTTACATGCAGATGCTTTTTATATCGCGCTTGCCCTGTGGCCTCAAAATGCGTTGTTACGAGTCGTCAACTTTACAGCTTCAGTTGCATCGATGGTGGCACATAGCCGATGAGTGGCTCATCAAGAAATAAGCAGTTCCGTTAGCAACCAATTTAAATCAGAATGGCAGGGTGTTATGAGAAACCAGCACAACGCTACAACAGACCGCAATCAGGGGTCTGTACTGCCAGTACTGCCAAGCTGGGGTCTGGAGGCCTTGAACATTGCTGTTGGTTCGGTGGCATGCAAAACAACACAGAGAGTGGGTTTGATGAACTTTATGTGGGAAACCAGTTGCTGAGCGACCGTAAGGCGTATGCAACATCCAGTGCGATGCTGTACATTGTCATCACCACACGGCTGAACACTCACGATCAGTGTGTTGGCCTCATAAGAAAGGTGTTTGCAATACTGATGGTTGACAAGCTTTCAGCAGCAGCAGCAGTAATCCTATGGAGCCACAGGCAGTTACTGGCGATCGGGGTGCTGCTGCTGTTGCTGCTGCTGCTGCTGCTGCTGCCAAAGCAGTGGCAATACATCAGCCAATTTGTCATGTATGTCATGTCTGGATGTCCAGCAATGTCACATTGCTGTATGGCTGCTGCTGTCTGATACTATTGCCGTCAGTAATTGTATGGCTTTGGTTACCAACAGAGCAGTAGCATTGGCCGCATCCTGATGACCAGGTGCTGCTGCCAGGGTGAGGGGATGAGATACTGGGTTTCGGGCAAGCGCTAGCACTAGCAGCAGCAGTAACGATTGACCAGAGCAACAGGCAACATCACATGTAAAGCAAGTCGTATGGAACACTGCTGCAGGGCCTGATACACTTTTGATACTAGTCGTATCAACTTGAATAGAGGACCGCAGTGACTATGAGTCATACGCAAGAACACAGCAAGAGCGGCAGCGACAAACCAGGAATATGTAGCCTACCAGCCACCTGACATACACAAGAACTTCCGAAGTTCTCTGGGGCAGATCTGCTGCTTGTTACATGTTTGCTGCTTCTCAGCCAGCCTCACTGGGTCATGATGTATTGTATAACACAAGTTGTTCGTTGTGGAGTTTTGTTGTGCTGCTCATGTCTTGTCTGATGTCGGTTCAGACAAGTTGGGGGATGTGCTGATTTGGCTTGGTACCACACCGGTGTCAGATCTCCTAATGGTTTGCTGATGCTGCGCAAAGGTAAACAGCTGCTCCAAGACCACTGGGGCAGCAATAGAACGGGTGATCTAAGGGGTATGCCCCATTTGCAGCATGGTACCAACCGAGTGGTCTCTGACACCTCCAATCCATGTTCCCAGTCGGCGAGGTGCATGACATCACCAAGGCGGCTCATGTAGAGAGGGTTTAGATCATGAAGCCAATCCTGACTCATGACACTGCAAGATGTCTTCGGGAATCTTTGGGCGGCGTGACCAGAGAGGGTAACTATTACCGTGGTGACCAGAGTGTTATATATGCTGCTTACATTGCAAAAAACAGTATGCCTACGGTGTTGCGCATATGCCATAGACGTCGTCAACATGTAGATTGCACAGCAATCAGTTCCCTGCACCTGCTTCATCAACCGTACTCTTTGTGGTGTGTTGCTTGTGCTCAACGAGCAGCAATGTCCAAGGCTTCCGAGGCCCCAACCAGTCAGAACCCTGATTGGTGCCTGCTGTTGCGCTGTGCAGGTTCTTCAGGATAACCCTGCCTGGTTTATCCTGTCATAGCTTCATTTTTTGCTAACTTCTTTCGCAATTGCTTATTGCGTGATGAGTTACTATGTGCTTCCTTCATCGCTGCAACTGAAGCTGTGCAGTTGACGACTTGTAACAACGCCTTTCGAGGCCACAGGGCGAGCAAGGTATCGAGTGTATCAGCATGTGAACTTTTTGAGACTCTGCCTACAGTTGCGCTGTAAAGGTCGCGAGCAAATCTAGCGAGCAGCTGACCCTGCAGCAGCTGGCTTCTCACAGCTGGTTTCTGGCAAGGTGAGCTTGCAATATACCCTGAGCGTACGTATATGTGTACAACCGTCTTGTATGACTCATTCGCTGCATCCATGCCTCTCGCAAACGCACAACACGCCTGGCAGGTGTAGTGTAGCAGGGGCCAACTCACTTGAGCACGTGTGAGCTTCATAGTTGACACAATAAGCTTCTCTTATGGCCTACTAGCTATGTCTATCAAGCATTGCCGGTGCAAGAAGTGATCAAACATCTTGCATCTCATCATTCTTTGAAGGTGCCAGCATACGCTCAACCCATCGCTCAAACCATCAGCGCTGCTGACAATATACCAACAAACAGCATACAGGGACCAGCAGAGCAACATATCAGTCAGTAATACAGCAATGGGAATCAGGTTTTCATACTTAAGACATTTGCACAGCGTGGTTCTACCAGACCATCTCATCGTATAAATCCTGAGCTTCCTCCCAAGCAGTCACAAGGCTGCTGTGGCCAAATTGGTGTGCAAGTCAGCTCACAAAGCTTTCAAGGAGTACAAGAGCATCAGCATTGCTAGTTGTGCTGACCTTCCCTCAAAATGTGTACTTGAGACTCTAAAGCAGCTGCAGCAGAGTGAGCAGGATGAGGAACAGATGCAGCTCATGGCAGCAGTAGCACGGCAAGGTAACCTGCCTCGCTTGCAGCTGCTGCGCAATCATGGGTGTCAATGGAGCCGGAAAGTCTGTGCTGCAGCTGCAAAGGGAGGCCAGCTAGACATATTGCAGTGGCTAAGAGCTCAGGACCCACCTTGCCCTTGGGATGTGCTTACATGCAATGCAGCAGCAACAGCTGGTCACCTCAATGTTTTGCAATGGGTGGAAGCCCAGGATCAAAATCTTGTTTGGACTGATTGGGTGTGCAAGGCAGCTGCAGGCGGAGGCCACTTGGCCGTGTTGCAGTGGATAGCAAGTCAAGATCCGCCTTGTCTGAGTCAGAGAATGTGTGTAGCAGCAGCACGTCGCGGCCATTTGCATATCCTTGAATGGTTGAGAGCTCACATTCCACCTTGTCAATGGGACGACAAAATATCAAAAGCAGCTGCTAAGAACGGGCGTTTTCAGGTGCTGGAATGGCTCAGAGCCCAAGACCCACCTTGCCCATGGAGTACCTCTACATGTTCAGCAGCAGCAGCACGTGGTCATCTTGAGGTCTTGCCATGGCTCAGAGCTCAGGACCCACCTTGCCCATGGGAGTCTTCGACTTGTTTTGCGGCAGCTGAAGGTGGGCATCTCCAGGCATTGCAATGGCTAAGAGCTCAAGATCCACCTTGCCCATGGAATTATTATACGTGTTGGGCGGCAGCTGTTGTGGTCATGTTGAAGTATTGCAATGGTTAAGAGCTCAGGAACCTCCTTGCCCCTGGAGTTCTTCAACGTGTCAAGCAGCAGCTGAGGGTGGTCACCTGAAAGTGCTGCAATGGCTAAGGGCTCAAGAACCTCCTTGCCCTTGGGATATAGAGGTTGGGCGGGCAGCAGCTGATTGTGGCCATCTACATGTGCTAAAGTGGGCACTGGCTCAAGATCCCTCTGCACCGTGGGATGAATCAGTATGCACTTGGGCTTCCGACAGTGGTCATCTTCACATTCTGCAATGGGTAGAAGAACAACAACCAGCCCTGCCCTGGAACAAGGCAGACTGCTTGACAATAGCTCGGGAGGGGGGCAAGGCTGCAATAGTCAAATGGCTGGAGTCCATTGTGGTTCAGTAATTGGTAAGTGCTTCTGGATGCCTCACATACGTCGACCAATGTAACGCATGTGTTGTGATGCCAACTGGTTTCGGAAAGTCCTTCTATGTACACAATGTATATCAAGTCCTTCTATGTACACAATGTATATCAAGTCCTTCTATGTACACAATGTATATCAAGTCCTTCTATGTACACAATGTATATCAAGTCCTTCTATGTACACAATGTATATCAAGTGGTCAGCCACCAGCAGTTCAATTAGTAATCGGCCATATGCCCTTGGTGATGTTTACAAGACATGTTTGGGAACCTGATTCCGAGTATGTACCATGGAAGGAGGTATGTATTGATTGGCAGGTAGCACGTATTGTCACAATGTGTGCTATAGTACGCCGCATACTATGCAGCGGCTGCAAAATGAAGATCACTTCCAGTGTGGTGTCATCTAATTACTTGCCCATGTTCTTGATGCTTTGTGTCACTTGTGCAGGTGTAGGTCTCAGTTGTTCAGCTCAGCGATGTCACACTTCGGAAGGATAAGACTAACAGCAGTACTGTTGGCAGCAGCAGCGGATGTTGATGCATTGGATCTTGGTAGCCCATGCTCATGCAACGTGTCCAAATCATGGCATTCATTTGGAAAAGCAGCAGCAGGATCAGTGCGGTATATGCTGATGCCAGGTGGCTGACGTTTGAGTGTATTATCGCTCAAGCAGCAAAGTGCTAGCCCTGGCACATTTCGCGCTGTACTGCTGTTGGATGTTGCCTTGTTGCTGCTGCTTGGTTTTATGATTCAGCAGTAACTGTGGCAAAGTGAGCCACACAGTGTGTGGAGATCAGGGAGAGTTGTCAGGTCACAAATAGTACAGGGGATTTTACAAGCAGCAAATTCTCATGAGGACATCAGCAGCAGCCAGAGAGCGGTCAGATGAGACGATGCCGATTACATCCTAGCGGGTGCTGCTGAAGTAGACTAGGTCATTATGGCTTTCATTGATAGTGATTATTAGCAGCATTTGTCTCTGGGCAACATGTGTCTTTTAGTTGTGCAGCAGCTAAGCAGCAGGTAAATGATACTGCCATGTGAAAACCTTCTGTGAGTCACCAACAACCAGGATGCAGATCTTGGTTTCAATTGCCATTGGCTATAGGACAGCAGCTGTGGTCACAGTGTAAAAATGCTGCTGCAGTCCATCTTGCTGGGTTGTGCAGCCAAAGCAGCATGGTTAGTAAATGTGATGGTCAGGCCAAAGTGATCAACAGCAGCAGCGGCACCACAGCACAGGAGCTTGAGAGCAGCAGCAGCTCAGAGCAACAAGGAGCGGCACATACTATAGTATGTCACTAGTAGCAAGGCTTTCAAAGTTGTGATGCAACGACTTGTTACAAATATCAGACATCAGTATCGCTGGCAGGTCAGTGGCAGCAACATCAGCTGTAATACTACAGATGTTGATAGACAATAATGGTATTGTTGCTGCTGGTGCAAGGATGTGGAGCCTTTGGTCACCAGACGTGCAATGTGTCAATCTAGGTTTGCTGCTGCTGTTTGGGTCAACTCGGGCTATACAATGCAATCCATTGTGTTGTTGGGGTCCTGTCCGATGTTGTTGTGAAAATCTGCCTAAATGATTTCGTGCCCAACCTCTTTATGGTTTGCTGATGTGTCACGGAGGAGAACAAGAGGAACACTGGGCCAGAAACAGAACAGAAAGTGGATCCACTTTGCGGCATGATCCAAGTTGGTCTTTAAACATTTATATTACTCAATCATCTAGGTGCTCTCGCTCTATGTGCGGTTTATACATAAACATAACTGAATGAAGGTTTGTACTGATTATGAAATCACAAGGGCCTCGTGACCAGAGATGGTAGCCACTGCGAAAACCAATCCTGCTTGCTTTGCAAAGATTAATATGCGTTATGGTGTGGCACATACGGCTCAAAATGAGCCAGCATGTTGGTGGCTCAGCAACTAGTTCCCGATATCTTGTTCATCATACATAATCTCTGTGTTGTTTTGCTTGCCACCGAACCAACAGCAATGTTCAAGGCTTCCAGGCCCCAACTTGGCAGTACTGGCAGTACAGACCCCAGGGCCTGATTGCGGTCTGTTGTTGCGTTGTGCTGGTTTTCTCGTGGCACCCTGCCTCACGATACCTTGCCATTCTGTCATAATATCATTTCTGCTAACGGAATTGCTCGTTTCTTGATCAGCACTCATTGGCTTGTGCTTCCTTCAACGCTGCAACTGAAGCTGTGCAGTTGACGACTCGTAACAACGCCTTTTGAGGCCACAGGGCAAGCGAGGTACCAAACTCATCAGTATATAGCTTGTTGAAACCCTGCTTACAGTTGCACTGTAGAGGTCGCGAGCAAATTCAGCGAGCAGCTGATCCCGCAGCAGCTGGCTTCTCTCATCTGGTGTCTGGCAAGGTGAGCTTGCAATGTAACTTGAGCGTACGTTTATGTGCACAGTAGTCTTGTATGATCATACAAGTCATGACTGGTTCGCTGCATCCCATGCCTCTCGCAAACGCACAGCACGCCTGGCATGTGTACTGTAGCAGGGGGCAAAGGTCTTGTGCATTTGTGTGAGCTTCGTACTTAACACAATTGTGCAGCAGGCTTCTGCTCGGACCTACTGGTAATATTGTCAAGGATTGCCAATTCAAGGAGCTAGCGAACTTCTTGCCATTGTATGTAGGCGCCAACATACGCTCAATCCATCAGTGCTGGTGACAGTATACCAACAACCAGCATACAGGAACCAGCAGAGCGACATATCGGTCAGGAGTACAACATTTAGAATCAGGTTTTCATACTCAAAGCAATTGCATAGCATGGTTGTACCAGATTACCTCATCATACACATCCTGAGCTTTCTCCCAAGCAGTCACAAGGCTGCTGTAGCCAAGCTGGTGTGTAAGGCAGCTCACAGTGAGTTTGAAGAGTACAAGCGCATCAGCATCTGCAGTTGCGGTGACCTGCCACCAGAGTGTGTGCTTGCCTGTCTAAAGCAGCTGCAGCACAGCAATGACAGCTGGATACAACTACGGCTTATGGCAGCAGTAGCACGACAGGTAACCTGCCTAGCTTGCAGCTGCTACGTGATCATGGGTGTGACTGGAGCGAGCCAGTATGTGCTGCAGCTGCAGAGGGAGGCTACCTGGACATATTGCAGTGGCTGAGAGCTCAGGATCCGCCTTGCCCCTGGGATAAGTCTGTGTACATGTTAGCAGCAGCCGGAGGTCATCTGAATGTTCTGCAATGGGCAAAAGCACAGAATCCACCTTTTGATTGCACCTTACACGGTGTGGGTGACAAAGCTGCAGGTGCAGGCCACTTGCCCGTGCTTCAATGGCTGCAAAGCCAAGACTCATTCCGTCACTCTTTTACGGACCGGCGATGGTGTTTGGAAGCAGCACGTCATGGCCACCTGCATATCCTT
>LWCB01010159.1:0-17111 GCA_001630525.1 Coelastrella sp. M60
GATGTCATGCAGCTCATCAGCCGCAAAGTGATAGCTTTCATTCTTGGGAAAGGCCTGATCAGTGCTCAGGACAACCGGCCTCTGCGTGGGACACCAGCTAGGGCTATAGCCTGCCTGCCAACAGCAATGGGGGGAGTAGGTCAGGTGGACTTGCAGTCTCATCAGACAGCATTGCAGGCCAAGGAGGCAACGGCCAGAAAGCTGCCACCAAGCGCGCAAGAAATGCTGAAAAGCTGAAAGAGCCAAAAGGTTGAAAACACGGCACTATCACCTTCGTACCGCAGCGGCAGTCACAGCATCGTGACAGCAGCAAAACATAGTCGCAACATAATCGCCCAGTGATGCGACTGATAGGCCAATTGTCGTCGCAGGTAGCCAGCTCAAGCAAAATGCTGCGGCTTTGACGATCAAGGTGGGCAATTGAGGGATGATTCCAGGCAGCGATAGAGCGTGCAGTTGGCCTCTGGCCTGCACAGCGTGACTTGGGCTGCTAACCATTGTGCTTGTGCTGATTGCAGTGTCAAGTGTGTCTAACGCAGTTTATTTGCACGGTAAGTCACAGCAGTAGCAGGTTTGGCTCTGCCACATCATGAGACAGGCTGACCACCCATGAGATGGTATGCAGAGCAAAGAGCAGCAACTCAAGGATCATCAAGAAAACAAACATCCCAAGAGTACCTTTGAGGTACGTATCTAGGCTTGATAACACTCCTGCACCCGTAACTTCTGACCGAGCCCATCGCTTTCAGCTGCTTGGCATAAGTAGGTCTGCCCTATATGCTAAGTTATCAACGTTGGCATTTGTTGCTGAACAGCTTCCAATCAAACATCAGCACATAAGAGAAGCAAGAATGCGGATCAGCCGATATCTTTCACATTTCACAATGAGCAGTGACAGCACTACATCATGGCAAATTCAGTCGCCATTGACAGCCTTGTATATCTCTTTGCAGGCATGCTTTCCTGGATGGAAGCCAGCATGACCAGTTCGCCAGCTTCGCATCAACTCTCTCATCATCATAAGGAATACCTTTTATACATAGCAGTACCAGATGATTCCATGCATATCATGGTCCGCTGTTAATCTTCTGCAAGTGATGCACAGTCAGCCAGTGCTGCTCGGCGGTGTCAAGGCCTTCAAGGAGCAGCAGAACTGTCTGAGTTCAAGCCGCTTACGGTACCTGTAGATTGTAGCACCCAGGGACGTTGCGTATGCCGTAAGCCAATCCACAGCAGCACGCTCTATGACAGCATCTGGCTTGAGCTCGCCAGGAGCGGTAGAGTCATGTTGTTGATGATGACGATAATGATGAGCTTGTTACTTATTAGAATTCTGTTGGAGAGCACTGCCACCCATGTTGGCTTCAATTGCTGCCCTCATCAATGTGTCAACCATCAGCCCAGCACTGAGATGTGCAAGTGAGCAACGTAGGCCTCCATCATTCAAACTAATGGCTGCATGCTCACCATGGGCTTGACAAGAGAGTATAACATTGTGGCCTTTGTCCATACTGCTGTAAATGCTGTTCAAATTGCACCAAGGCCAGTACAGGTTGGCAGAACAATCGGGAGTTCTGATGTCCTTCAGCTTCTGTGTTGAGATGCTCTGTAATCCAGATACAGCTTCATAAGCACAGCCTCTGTTACATACAATTTACAATTAGCAGCAGCTATTGTCATTGCTATGGCTGATGGGTAGTTTATATATATATAGCAGCAGCTATTGCCTGTCTATATCAGCCAGCATTACATTCATTTTGCTGCATGAGCCAAATCTCCTTTCATACAATTTGACAGCGTGTATTGTTGGGCAACTCAGTTGATCGGGGCAGTACTTGTACCAGCAGTACTGATTGGCTCTTGATGGGTGGCACCACAGCACGTTGATCTCAATTCTATGATATCAGGTGTATCTGATGTTTTGTAGTGTATTTCGTGTCTGACAATTCATGCTCAATGATATCATGTTCAACCAATTGAACAGGACACCAGCTGCAGTAAAGAAGCTAGACTCGGCATCCCTATAGGTCTCACTGACACAGCTCTGCCACATGACAGCAGTGCCATTACAACTGGCAGTTGGATTGCATTCCTTTGTGCTGCAGCAAGCAAGTTACCTTTCCACGGTTTTCACCTGTAAGGAGCCAGCACATGGCTCATGGGGCACAAAAAAAATGCAAAATGCGTACATCATGTTGCTTGGCCAACTCTGGACTACCTCGACTCCGAGTCCTGAGGCTCAGCAGCATCTGTCATAAGGTGCCCTGTAAGGAATCCCCAACAACTTGAACAAATCTTCCTCCCTCGCCACTGGCCTATCACTTCCGACTCCTGCTGCAACCAACTCGCCCAACTGGGCCCTCGCTGTTGATACTTGATGGGCGCCCCTCAAAACATCTGGTGCAGCAGCTGCAGCAGCAGCAGCTGGCAGTATCCTTGCACTATCAGCTGCAGCAGCAGAAACACCAGGTGACCACCCCTGCGGCCACCATTCTTTGCCACTGCGATCTGCAGGAGGCACTTCATCTGGTACTGACAACACCACACTTTTGAATGACCCGGCAGCAGCAGCAGCACTGACATAGGCAAGCGTCTGCTTCAGGTCTGGTGTGGCTGGAATGCAGGAATTGCAGGTTCCTTTGTTTTCCGCTGGCACTGAGATCGCTGCTGGCTGTATTGTTGGCGGCAGCTGTTGGTCAAGTGCAATGCTGTCCTTGATGGTCTGCTGCGTCTGCGTCTGCTGCTGCTGTTGCTGTTGGGATAGTCTGCTGCCAGGTGCATGCACTGCTTCTGGTGCTGCGGCTGCTGACCTCAACATCACTTCACGCATCATAAAGTGACTATTGAGGAACATACCACAGTTGCCTGCAACAACAGACAGGAGGTGTACAGCAGTAGCCATCATGAAGATATACACACCACAAAAAAGGTACCTTTCTTGTGGACACAAACAGAACATGATGGTCGGCCTGCCTGCACACACTGATAGACAACATGACAATAACTTGAAGCATCCCTATTGTTCACATGAGCTGCAGTAAGATCTTGTGAAGCAAGTCTCTGACCTGCATGTGTTCTCATGAATCTGAGGTACTGCTTGCTGCCGCTCCATCCTATGTAAGCAAATACCCAGCTGTGACAGTCTGGAGGTACAAAGATCAGGTCCATACGGCGCCTCTTGCCGCTGCTGGTGATGTAGATGCCCCAGATGTGATCATAATGATCTAGCTGGTGCCTGTTGCCCCTGAGAAAGACAGCAAACAAGGAGATGCAGAAGACTTTTGGTGCCTATGCATTGGGCTACCAATTGTTACATGTTAGATGAATTGAATTGCCCGTTGTAAAGAGCCAATACCAGGTTCATACCAGGCTATCGAACGACAAGATGCCACCTGGTTGGTTTAGTAAGCTCAGCCCAGGCTTGTCAGGCTTGCAAGCAGTTAAGTACATGACGGTGGTGGTGGCTTATGCAGCACTCTCACCTCTTCATGTTCAGATACGGAGGTGCACATAAGTACACAACCAACGATCTCAGAAGTGCATGGCTTGCTTGTGATAAAACTTCACTGCCGTTATCGACATCCAAAACCCTACCTGTCAGTCTTCTCTAACAGGTCTTTGCGGGCCTTTTCCTTATACCCCACAAGCTTGCCAACCTGAACCCTACAAAACCCTTCATCCTGGGGTACAAGCCGCCCACTCTTCACCATGTGCTCATATGCCCTCATCACTAAACCCTCAAGCAGCTGCGGATCACACTTGTTATTTGTTATCAACCAGTCAGCATCATGTGTGGCTCCACCTCGTACTGCGCCACCCACCTGCTGCATGACCCAGCCGTCAGTTACACCTGGTGTAACAGCAACTAGGGTTTTGAGGACTTCCTGCTGCATTTCTGTTATGTCATCGGGGTTTATCGTTTCCAGCAAATCTGCACTATGATCCAGACTGTAGACTGCCTCACGACTCAAAGGAAAGATATCTTCCCTGCTGATGTTTCTGATACTGCCGCTGCTAGTGAAAGCTGACCCGGCAGCAGCGTGGGCACCGCTGCTGTTGCTGCTGCTATAATTCCTTGCGGATTCGAGCAGGGTACCAATGCTTCTATACCCTGCTCTAAACCACTTCTCAGCCATCACAGGTCCTACTCCAGGTAGCTTTGTGAAAAGAGCTCTTGTTGCAGCTCCTGCTGTGTTATGTCTGATGTCACCTCGGGAGTTGGTGACTGGAAGATCTTGACGGAAACACTGGAGCTGATCACAGGTGCCTGAAACACCACCAGAAGCAGCAGCAGTGCAGCAGCAGTTACACGTTGCAATTAGTACACTATGTTCACAGGTTTTGCCATTCTCAAGCACTGGATACATACATACAATGCTAAAGCATTAATTCTGATAATTTGCAACTCCTATCAGCTGCTTGTTACTGACTCAATGAACTGTCCGAGCATTGCTTAGAGAGAAAGAGCAGTGTTCTGCTTTTTGCCAACCAATTCAGTATCTTCAGCAGCATTACGTGAGCCCACACAGTCTCCAAATGCACAACAGAATCACCTGAAGTCAGCAGTTGATGAATGATCTTTGCCATGAAGTTCCCAACAAACGGCAGCAGTCGCTGCAGCTGATTAGGTGACAATGCAGGGCTGAGGGGGAATGCACAACCTCGGACTACTGCTGCTGCGTGAGCGTATGTCAGCGCCTCATGATTCAGATTGCTTACACCTATAGATTGCAAAACAGCAACCAGTTTTGTTGATCACACACAGGCGCAAAAGTTGTTTGCAGCAACAGGAGAATGCAGTTAGATTGCTTGGCTGATGCTACTGATGCACTGGCACATGACAAGAGCAGAGTATAGTATCTATCCTTTGTAGCTGCAATACAAACAGCAATAAGAGGACTGAGACGCAAAAGATGGACAAATAAACATCAAGCCTTTCAACTCACCCGGGTCACCCTTACTCCCTCCTATGGCTTCTTCATACGAAGACAATTCCTTCAATGCTGCTCTCACTGATTCATTGGGACCTCTCTGTGCTGCATCAGCGACGTTGTATCTGGCTTGAAGCACCAGCTCAACTTGTGTGGTGATCTGATTGCAATTGACGTCCCAGTGGCCCAACCACATCGCAAACCTGTTTGTGATCATGGCAATCATTGTTACATTGAAGAACTTGATCAACGTGAAGACCAACATCAGCACAAACGAGCAGCAGCGACAGCAGCTTGGATAGATGTGGAAGTTTACATCTTGACACATGCAACACTGTCATTTTACATACCACACATATCAGAAGGTGAAGCTTTAATTGTGTTTGAGGTCACAGCCTGCACTACAACTGTTCAACAAGGAAAACAGCAGCAGCTCATGACTGCTCACCTTCCCATGGGGGCATCTGGTGATGGATCCAGATCAGCCATCAACCTCGGACGCTTCACGATCTGATGATCAGTGTCCTGATCACTGCCGCCGCCACGTTGATCTGATGATGTTGAGATCAGATGATCTAAGCTGTACTGCTGCTCAGGGACGTACTGCCCAGCAGCAAGTACAGCATCAAGCCAAGCATCAGACACATGATGTGGTGCTCGTGATGTAACATGAGAGCCTCGCTGCTGCTGCTGCTGCTGGACTTGCTTGATCTGACTCAGCAGCTGCCGCAAGCTGCTGGCTGCTGCTGTGCCGTCATCATTGCTGCTTTTGCTGCTGCCCCCGCTGCTGCTGCCATCAACAGCGGCATGCAAGATGACATGCGTTATGTTGGCCACTGGGAAGCTACTCACACTGCTGCTGCTGCTGCTGCTGCTGCCCACTTTCAACACGGACTGCTTGCTGCTGCCTGATCTGTCACGTTTTGTTTTGCTGCTGCTACTGCTGCCGCAACCGCTGCTGCTGAGTGCATTGAGTGGTGCCAGTGTGATGCCCAGCTGCTCTAGTCGCTTGCGAATGATTGGCAGCCTGCGCTGCAGCATGGGGATGCTCCTGCAGGACGAACATGGCTACTTGTACTCTTTGGCGTGTGCAGCAGCAATGCCACCTATCACATGGCTGTCGCATTCAGTGTTTGTGTGTTGCATGCTGCTGCATTCAAAGTTGTTGCAAACTTGGTCAAAACGCATAAAGTCCACATGAGAAGTGCAAATCATGACTTATTTGAAGTTCAGTGTGATCATGATGATCAGATGGCAACAAGGACGACAAGCAACTGCTGATTGATATTCTGCTGGATGCCCGAACGCCTGAAGAGGTATCACAGCATTCATGACCAGGACACCAGTGAACAACAACTCATATCCAGTAGTATCTGCACTACCTTCAGCAACGCCAAGAAGTCTCTTACAACCAGCCATTGTGTGCAAGGATGCTTCTAGATATGATTGTATGTTTGGTGAGAGAGCACACATACGTAGCATACAGCAACCCACCCATGAAGAAAGAAGCACAAGCTGGATAGCTCGGGAATGCTTTGCTGGGAGCTGTGGTAAGCAGGCGAGACAATTCTCCCTTCTGCTACTGCTACTGCGGCAGCAGCGGCAGCGGCAGCACCAGCTGCAGCAGCAGCAGCAGCAGCAGGCGTCCCTACTTGCAGGTTGCCTGTATGTGTGGCTGGCCACTGCTGCTGCTGCAGCTGGTGCTGCTCCTGTATGTGTGTCGTGGTATAGGCGGCAGGGCTGTTGGTATACTGCTGTAAATGCTGCAGGTGTCCTAACAGTCACGCATTACAGTTGGGAGTCTGCAGATATCCAGTGGTAAACATTCAACATGAGAAGGCTTGATTCAGTTGTTCAGGCTGAAGTGGCAAAGGTCCCTTAGCACTGTCAGTCTAATGTCAGCCACGATGAGAGCTTCAATTTGTGACAACTGTGCTGAGAAGGGCCTCAACGTACAAATTGAAGGCCCACAGTCTGAAGCTGAAGGAGACTTGCATCATCTGCTAAGATTGAGGTATATGCAGCACCTGTAGCAGCTGCTGGTCCACAAGTGGCCGCTTGGCTTAATTAATATGGTTCTCAAGGTCCTTGCATCATTTTTTTGCGATACGAGCTGTAGTCCAGCGCTTCATCACCAGCGTAACCTTTGCCAACGTTCACACGCAGACATTCAGAGGGCCATCACTTCCACGTTCACTGCAGGAATGAGTATATGCTGTGTATATAGTTGTGGCAACGACGCACAAGATATCAGGACCACCTTGTCTCCTAGCAAGGTACTTGACGTCAACCGTGTCACGTACGGGCCCTTTCCCAAGAGCTTGTCTGCTGAGCGCTAGAATCTGCACATAGAGTGGTTAGAACATGTAAGCTGCAGTACATGTAACTCGGAATAGCTTCATCGTACATGGCCCTATTACCTGCCACAGTGATACCCAAGCCAAGTCAAATCTGTGGACCAATCAGTGCCGTACATGCACAGTCACAGCGGGATGCGCAACACGACACAAATGATGAACAACAAATGTGTCATTGATGGATAACGTGATGATGGGTGATATCAATTCGAAAGCAGCATCATTAGGTCAGGATCAACATTGCTGGTGTCACCAGTACCAGCAATCATGGCAAAGAATGTCAGCAGAACCCCCACATACACCAGCATAACGGTGCCTGCTACGGCCCAGCCATTGGGCTCATATGGGACCAACCCATCTTCACTGGTTATGTTGGTGTCAGACACCATCATGTCTGCATCTGGCGGGTACCCCTCTGGCAGCAACTGTCTGTCAGGGCTGGACCCTGGACTGCCTATGGCTTGATATCTCCAGGGTTTGGCCCTCAGCTGTGTTCTAGAGCCCCTTCGGCTCCATATGCTACTTGGAGCCTGGTTACTGGCTGGTGGACTGCTGCCGAAGACTCCTTTCTGCCATTGCAGCTGTTGCTGCTGTTGCTGCTGCTGTTGCCTGTACAACCTGGCGTCAGCAGTTGCAGGGTTCTGCCAACTGCTAGATGTGGGTAGAACCCTGCCTTGCCGTATCAGAAGTGCTTCTGCAACAGCAAGCACTTGGGGATGCAGTTGCGGTAGGTCAGTGTCATCCCCATAAGCAGCAATACCCTGGAGACCTGAGGACAGGCGGTCGTCGCTGCCATTATCGCCGACATCAAACTGGCTGCCGATACCAAGGACCTGACCAGTTGCCTCAATGGAAATGGAGTGCTTCAGCAACTCTGTCTCTACAAACGATAGTCTGTCTTCCAAGCTCTTCAGGCTTGTATGCTGCTGCTGCTGATTGAGGTCTTCTGCACCCCCAGTAGCTGTTGATGCAGACACTTCAGCCTGCTCAGATGAATCTGCCGTTGCTGGGGCCTGTGATGTCTTCTCTACTGCATTAACAGGAGAGCTTATGAGATCCCTTACGTTCAAAGCTGCAATGAGGTGCACGACATGTCATACAGCATGGTCATATGCACACAAGTCTCAACATCATTCTGAACAATGACAACACAAAAACGCTGCGATCTCACCTGCTATTTGTGATGAAGAGCGACTGTCGCATATCTGCAGTATGAGAGATGCCTGATCGTACGAGAATCCATGTTCAATCAACAGCCTATGCTGCCCAAGGATCCTGGCTACTCCACTGTCGGGAGCATGGCTTTCCTGAGACGGCACGGAGGCTGCGTAGACTTTCGTAAGTGTTACAGACGGCCTTTTTGACTGATAGACCGTTTTAAGCGTGCAATCACGGGTGATGGATACGTTTTGCATATGCATGCAAGCCATCGACGGGACAAAGGGTTATCGGCGATATCGGTGGTGCTCCACAACTGCTGTCCGCATCCAGCCGTACGGAAGGTTGCTGTTTCCATTGTAAAGAGTATACGTTTGTCCTGGCAGGCGGAATCAGCCAGGCAACTCTTGGAGTACGTTGTGACCTTGATTTGAAGTAGCTGTTGCCCAGCTGAAGTAATCACACATATCTGTCAGAATGAACGCAAACCGCTGTCGCAACCAACAGACTAATATGTACGTTCATGTGTGCGAACACTGAGTGTCAATGCTGAAACTAGTCCAGCAGGACAGTGATTGACGACCCAACGCCATGCAGTTTATATAGTAATATACAATTGCATAACGCGATTATCATTTTTGTTGCTGGACCTGGTCCACTCGCCGCCTGATCCCAAAGCAGTAGTAGCTGGCAAGGACTTCGTGCAGCATACGTGAGAAGGGTCAATGGACAGTGATCAAGACATCTCCCGAGAGCTTGATCGTCTGAACGCTCAGCTAGCTGAACTTGCTGCAGCAGAGGACATCAACATCTCTACATGTAGGTACTGCGCAAGGCAAAACAGTTTCACTCTGCCCATTGCTAACATTGTTCTAACTTGCATCGTTGATGCACTGATATCCAGATGGCACTGGTGCAAAGATACACTCAGGAAGGTCGCACGAGGCTGATGATGTGCATGTGCTGCCCGAGCAAACAGACCATCACAGCCATATGCAATGTGAAGGATGCGCCCCTGCACAGCAACAACAAACAGCAAGCTGCACACAGCAGACCCAACAGACGATATCACAATACCCTTCTCTCATCGAGAAAGCTCCTACCAGGCCATTGGGTGATTACGCACGACAGCCACTGGCAGTGCAGTCATCTGCTGCTGTGGCCAGTGGCGAAGGTACCCAGTTATGTGCATCCACTCAGACACCAGGTATACCAATGCAAGCCAACACAAGCTTGTTACAGCAGCAAATAATGCTGCCATTCAACGAGCAACAACAGTCACAGCATGGCAGCTTGTTGCAGCAGTTGCTGGTTCAGCATGGCAAGTTGCTGGATCTCCTGCAGCTGTTGGCCAGAAACAACAACAGTAAGGACAAGGAAACTCGCTATTACCAGCAGCACATACGGTCCACATCAGCAGTTTCAGATGGCTTAGACGTGGTCAGCCGCAGCAGCTACAGTTCAGTTCCTGAGGATCCCAGGTACTTGGCACTCCAGCAGCAGAGTCAGGATCAGCTGATGGACAATCACCTCCTAAGGAAGCGGCTGAACAAGGTACAAAAGGTGTTACTGCAGCACGTACAGGAGGCCAAGCTCAAAGCTGCAGCAGCAGAAGCTGCTTGTCAGGAAGCTCACAGGTGTGTCCAGCAACATGAGTAGACTCCAGGACCGACATCACTAATCCACCCTCAAGAACATTCACAGTGTGCAAACCAGTTTCATTTGGTACAGAGTACAACATATTGTGCTGCTAACTTGTTGTCGGCAAGTTACTGAGCCTCCGACCAGTGAGCTCTCTCATGTGTTCAGCAGAAGCAACATTGCAGTGACCCCTGCTGTGCCTGGTACCTTCTTGTTACTCAGGCGCGAGCAGGAGGCTGTGGCAACTGCAGCAGCCTTGCAGACACAGGTAGCAGAGCAGCAGGAACATCTTCAGCGGCAGCAGCATGAGCTGTGTAGCTTGAAGGACCAACTGCTGCAGGTCAAGGAGCTGCATAAGCAGAAGCTAGCACAAGCCAGAGCCGACATGAAACAACACTATGAAGCTCAGCTGCAGGCAACAACAGCAGTCTATGCACAGGAGTTAGCACAGATACAGTCCCATATAACGGTTAGGAAACAGAAATCGCACTCCAGCAAACACCTGCTAGCTTGCGCGCCAGCAGCAGAAGTAGCAGCATCACAGGGTTGCGAGCAGCCCAGGAAGACACGGCGGCCAGGGACAGCACCACAAGTCAGTGGCGGCGCTGTCAGACATCCTGGTCCGCCTGTCACTTCTGCATTCACCAATAACAACCTTCTTGGTGCTTCTGCCACTTTCAACAGCTGCATGGTTACAGCAGCGGGAGATCCATTGTCAGGGGATGCAGCAGCTTGCAGTGTCTGCCCAATAGCAGCAGAGAAGTCAGAGCACGGCAGCTCAAAAGACCTACATGTGCCAGCAGAAGTGGTGCAGTATGCTGAGAGGTACCAGCAAGGTAAAGTGGTCGGCGATCCTCTGTGTTCTCATTGTATCCATGTGAACTGTCAGTTCCATGTCAAGTCATGAGCAACGTGTCCGATGACAGTTCGTGTGTGTCACAAGTGACATGCAGTTGGGTTCTAATAGTATCCATATTGCTGCAACCGGCGACCTCAGGGTGGAAAGGAGGGAATGCTTGGTGTACGTGATACTTCACTGCAGATTGCTGCTATCTGTTGGTTTCCATTGCTCCAGATCAATGCACCCATCCCTCAGCTGCTGTCTGGTGTTGCATCCAGGTGGTGAAGGTGCTTGCAGGCCTCCTACAGCCCCTCCCTCAGTGCTTCAGCGCAAGAGACACCAGGAGCAGCCTGTGCCTGAGGCAGCAGCACAACTAGCACAACACTTTGTGACAGGTGAACAAACAGTACTGGGTGATGTGACGTGACAACATGCAACCAGTGCTGCACAACATCATCAGGATGCTTTGCGACTTTCAATACTCATGAGGATGAAGCAGTTGCAAGGCTTGCAGCACGAATAGGTTGCCCACACTGCTTCTATCAAGCCTACATGTCGTATCGGTGTAGCCTGCCCTCGCCTGCCTTGGTTTGCCTGTTGTAGTTTGTCCCCTATGACACATATATCATGTTGTGCTGCGTGGTGGTTCAGGTGGTGAAGGCATCAGCAGACCTCTGACTGCTCCTTCTTCAGACCGCTGTGGCCTGATGCCTCGCAGCAGCTCCAGCCCTGCACCACGCAGCAACCGTCCCTGTGCTAGGACTGATGTGATGATGCCTGCTGGAAGCTATATCGAGACAGCAGGGACATAACCATCCTGGTAGTCAAGGATGATGCAGAGGAAGCTAAGACAGCGGATGCTGATACTGCCATGGTGATGTTGTTATGCCCTTGCTTGATTTGGCAGCAATGGCTGGATGAGGTAGGGCATAAGATTTTGACTGATTGCCACAAAGCTTTGTGGCAATGAGTCAAAGCTTATAACCCTATCGAATATGTTTTCATGGGTGCTGCACTTGTATAGAGGGTAAACCGCAGCCGAGTGCTGTGGTGGTAGTCTGGCATGTGGTGTACACACCAAGTCACCACTTGAAGTGGCTGCAGCATTACAGTGTTTATCAGCTTCTGTTGCCAACATGGCGTGCTTACTGGCGGCAATTCAAAGTGGTTGTATATTGGCATCAGCCCGATAGGCTGTCGCCTGGCTGTGAGAAGCACTGGCAGTTGGGTATAGCTTGAGACCTGCTGTGGCAGACCTGCGTCTGTGTTGCACTTGTCGAGGATGGTTGACACAGCCCACTGTGCTTGATCAGCTTCATTGCCAATGGAGCAGGCTCCTTTGATGGCATGTTGTATACCAGACAGCTAGCTGCTGATCTGCATGTGTGATGAAGACGACTATTGACGATGACACCGTTGTCGATGTTGCATTGATCATCACGATTCTGATAATGCCGTTGGTGACAGTGAAGCAGGCATTCCGAAAGAGTCTATGGCACAGTGGGTCTGAATTTCATGAACTTCAATCATTACATTTCCGTGTCCAAGTCTGTAAATGCGGTTCTGTCACACGCGTACTACATTAGTAATGACTTCAATGCCACAGTGTGTTGCCAGAATCATGACGCCATCTACAGCCTTTGTCAAGCTGAGCTTGAAACAACCAGAACAGTGTGTTGCGGCCGCTGATGATAGTGATAACATCTTATGTGGCAAGCCAAGAGGCGACTCAGTGAAACAGTGTAAGTCCCTTGACTGGGCCACAAGAAAGCACCATGCAGCATCCGGATGAACACACAATTGCAGATGTCACTGTTGTCACTTCCAGACTCCATGCAGCTGAGCAACATGTGCCAGAGCAGACAACTCAACACCAGGATACAGACCCTGCAGCTGCCGTAACTCAAGCAAGGTGCTCAGCAAGCACACTGCTCCTGGAGGAACAACATCCTCTGATGCTGCTGCTGCTGCCGCTGGTGTTTGGTTGTTGCTGTCAAGCCCCAGCTTCGTATACTGTCGATCCCCTGTCACAACAACAGAACTGCTGCTGCTGCTGCTGCTGTTGAGCTTGTTGTCCAAGAGATCGTCAGCACTCTGTTGCTGGTGCCGCTGCTGCTCTTGAAGCCAGGGTGCTGGACCAATGACTGGCTTTGTTGCTGTTGATGACGACAGCGGCTGGCGCTTACTGCTGTCACCAGCGGTGCCTGTACTGCCCTTGCTGCTTGTACTGCTTCCCAGTCTCTTCTCAGCCTGCAGCAATTCCTGGTGAAGTTCATCATCCAGGAGCTTGGCAGCAGGCAGTACAAGGTGATGCAGTACAGCAGCTGGCAGCAACTGTACTGCTGGCTCAACACGTGCCAGGTCAGCATCTGCCAGCATGTCCAGCAATGCAAGCAATGAGCTGCACCATACGTACTGCTCAGGACAGTATAGGCTTGACACAGCCCAAGCTGCTGCCACTGAACTAGTTACACTGCTGCTGCTGCTGCTGTCTGCTGCTGCTGTTGGCAGTGCTGCTGCCCAGGCGTCCAATGCCAGTGTGTAGAAGCTGCTGTGCCAGTTGGGGTCATACAGCCCTGGAAGGAACTGCTGAGCTAGCTGCTGCCAGTTGTGCTGGTTCAGGCTCTTCAGCTGCTGTTTCATGTGCACCAAGTCAACAGCACCTCTGCTGCTGTCACTACTGCTTCTGACGTCGTCTGCCATCAACCAGCTAGCCCTGGTGTTGTTGCTGAACTTGGCAGCAGCAACATCTCCAGCCATACCAGCTGGAGCAGCAGCAGCAGCAGCGGCGGGGTTGGGGAGGTCAGGTTTTGGGCCTGTAGCAATCCCCTGTAGGGATCTCGCACCCCGCCTGTATCTGCTGCTGCTGCTGCTGCGCTTCTGGCTCCTTGAAGGTTCACTTATCTGGGCCCCTGCTGCTGAAGACTGTTCTATTGATTCTGCTGCATCAGATGGTTTGAGGATCTGAGCTGGTTGCGTCCACACCACTGAATCACCAGCTGCTGTGCCGCCTGTCACTAACAATGGCATATGGCCCAGCTCAGACACATGGAGAGACTCTGTAGCTGTCCCAGCAGCAGCAGGAGCAGCAGCAGCAGCAGGATGAGGAGGAGGGATGGAGGGTTGTTCAAGTAATGCAGATGTACCTGGTGCTGCTGCTGCTTGCTGGTGCTTGAGCTGTGGCAGCCCTTGCTGCTGATCAGTACTAAGCCTGACAGTGTGGTCTAGACTTTCTGATGCTGAGGAAGCTCTGAGGTTTGAGGCTGCTGCTGTTGCTGCTGCTGGTTGTTGTTGTGATGAAGGTATGTGTGACCTTCTTGAGGAGCGGACCACACCCTCTAGATTCACCTCTGACTGCTGCAGCTGCTGGCGCTGCAGTTGAGGCAACAGAGGCAATTGCTGCTGCAGCAGCTGCTGCTTTGGATATTGTTGTCCGTAAGGTGTTACTGTAAAGGGTGGTGCAGTAATCGATGAACCCGGGTCTGAATCCTGCCGTCTGGCGGGGTCTGTTTGTTGTGGCTGCTGGTTTGAACGCTGTGTTTGTGGTGATGCATCCTTACGCTGCAACTGAACCCTTCTTGTGGACGAACTTCTTGACTTCCCTGCATTGTTGACAGTATCTTGTACCGTACACTGCTGCTGCTGCTGCAGAAGCTGGGCATGCAGCTGTTGCCGTTGATGGTATTGCTGCTGCTCCTGCGCTTGCTGTTGCTGTTCTTTCTGTTGTTGGACAAAGAGTAATTTGGCGACTTGCTTCTGCTGTTGTTTCTGCTTCTGCCGACTGCGCTGCTGCTGCTGTCTAAGCAGCCACGGGTTTATAGGGCTGACCGATCTGTCGCTAACTCGATTGACTGCGCTATCTGGTCCGGGCTGCAGCAGCTGCTGCAGGTTGATGATGTCATCTGTTGAGGTGTCATTATCTAGGTCAGATGTGCGCTGAACACGTTTGCTACTGCTACTGCTGCCGCTACTGCTGCTACTCCTGCTTGGTGCTGTTGAGGTTGGTTTGGAAGGTACGGTGTGGTCTATGACTGCGGGCCCGGACCTCGTCCGTTGCTGTTGTAAGCGCTGTAACAGCTTACTTCGTTGGCTGTTCGCTGCTGGAGAAGCCGCAATGGTGCCAGTTTGCTGTGCATGCTGTTTGGCCTTCACAGGAGCTGCCGCAATCAATGCTGTTTCTGCTGGTCGACTACTAGACAGCACATGAGTGGGGGCTTCTGCAGAACTTCCATCTTCGACCTTCACAACGCTTTCAAACAGCGTGTCAATGAGATCAAGGCCTTCGGGGGCTGCTGATAGGCTAAAGGTGTGTTTTTGACAGCGCCTGGCTGCTGTACGTCTGCTGCTATCATTATGTTGACCAGACGTTGAGGCTCCGGCTCGAAGGCGGTTCAAACAAGAAAACCTGTTAGAGTGATGACAAAAGTTCTGCATCTGTACTTGTCTCTGCTTGTGCAATGCTGCCGAAAGCACCGATAGGCGCCTATGCTGCAAGTACCCCTATGCTGACCATTTCAAGAACAGACATGCAGAACTGGATTATTCAAATTCATGGAAATGTAGGTACGTCTGTATGGCAGCCTGAAGGGATGCCCGGCAATATGGCAGTTGAGAATAGCTATCAGCATAACACGGTGATACCTTGGGAGAGTACGCACACTGCATGCCTCGCTGAGCAAAAGGTGGACCACCATTCCCGGCTGAAGTGCCAACAACAAGCACATGGTGATGTTGCTCAGTCCTTTGTGTTCGGAAGTATTGCATGGACCCAAGCCCTTTGATGTAGGATAGCACGAGTGGTCAATATGCCAGCCCCAAGGAAGCATAGTAAACAGTCGATTGTCGATTACCTGAACTCGCTAGCCCGCAAGATCCCTGTTAGTCAGACCATCCCCCTCAACACGTACTATCATTCAGCTGACCTCTTGCTAACTCAGGTCCGTAGCAAGCAGACGGGGCAACACAGATGACTATCTACAAGCTCTGACCATTGCGTGACCGTGCGCAGGCATCACTGTACAGGGCTGCTCACAATGAAGAGCAACAGTATCTTATGCTTATGAGGCTGATCAGGTGAGGTTTGAAGTATTCAATAGCTAGCTTGGAGCTGTACAGCTCAGAAAGATGTTCTGCAAAAGTAGGCTTACTCGTCTCCTAGCATTGCTGATTCTTGCGCAATCATTGCCTTTCCTTGCTGCAGCCTCGTGGTTGAGACTATACCAGAGCATAGGAAATGTCTCCAGACGTCACCCAAGCACCTGCAGTATAGGCAGGTAATAATCAAATCTCTGGCCTGACTTGCGGCATCATCATCAGCAAGCCAGCATTCGCCCACGGCCATGTTATGTTCTTTCTATGTCTGTACTTACCTTGCCAAGCACAGCACAGTCAGCACCAGTGTATGCCAAATCACCTCTCCCCCAAACATAACCCCTGGTAGATAGAGCTAGCGCTTCATTATATTCAGTCAGAAGCAATAATGCAACCCAGCACTTGCTCCGCCGCTGATGTCGCAGTTGCGAGCTTGTTTTGTGGTCCTTTGCTGTTGTATGCGTCTGCAGAAAGTTGCTGAAGCCGTCCAACAGGCGGAGCTGCTGAAACAAAATCTCCGAGCTCGTGACAACCAGGAACCCACCACACATATCATCCGTCGCCCCTCAAACAGTGTACAGATCACAGATGCAGATAGCCTACCAGATATAGACTGGGATGCAGCAGCAGCACCACCTCCAGAAGCAGCTGCAGCAGCAGCGGCAGGTATAGCAGCAGACTATGTACCACTATCACATGACTTGGAATGGCCACCTCGCTCTTCTGGTTTAACAGGCTCCAACTCATTGGGAGTTGTCTCAGCAGCACAGCAGCAGCATTGGGACCCGGTGCACTACAGCAGCCACTACACCGCCAGCAGCCAACAAACAGTACAGAAGCATGCCCTTTTTGCCCCCAAGAGCAGCAGCAGATCGCTTCCACAAAGCAGCTTGACCTGCAGACCGCGCTACCCAACCTTCGACAGCTCTCCCATAGATGCTCTGTGGGCGAAGGGTAACAGCACAGCAGCAGCTGCAGCAGCAGGCAGCAGCAGCTTATCCATCAATGGTCAGCAGCAGCCGAGCGGTAGCTTCATAGATGCAGCACTGCCGCAGCCATCTGCTGGTCCCAGTCTAGGGCCTCAAGAGGTTG
>LWCB01010161.1:0-13212 GCA_001630525.1 Coelastrella sp. M60
ACTTTGCATAGTATTTGTTACGTAAAACACTTTCCAAGTCATAAACGCGTTGCTAGGCATGGTGAAAGCATCGACATAGCAAAGTAGCTTTATTGGCAGTATGGCAAATGCTACGCCCCCATATGGCCCATTGGGATAAGGTTGCAGCATGCGGGAGTCTTGACTCAATGAGTGTGCTGCTGTCAAAGGCAAGGTGTTGCAAACGAGGTTGTGGGGCTGCACTCTTTCGTAGCATAGCCTGTTGCTGCTTGCAGGTAGTGCAGACCATCAGCAAACCCAGCTAGCTTGCAATGACATGGTCATCACAGCTCATCACAATATCCGCCGGTTACAATACAAGTGTTGCTCTAAAAGCATGTCACAGCTGTGAAGCTGGATGCTCTGCTTCTGCAAATTTGCTGATGGCTGACAACTGATGTCTATCACAGCACGCACTGCAACGGGACTTGCTGAACTGGCGCAAGTTTGCAGAAGCAGAGCATCCAAGCTTCACCGCTGGCACTCATTAAGTCACAAAATGTATATGCTGCCTTGCCACAAAGCCACCAGGGCATGTACTTGGCTGAGAATCAACCTGAACGCCGTTGTTCCTTCAACTGTATGCCAGACCAAACAAACAAACAAACAAGCCCGCGGGCATTGCCGGACCAGTTGATTCAACTTACTTCAAAAAGGAGGGCAACAGGCACGGAACCTTTCTCATGCCACATTGCCTGCGCTGAGTCGTTGCTCAACCTGGGGCCCTTGCTGGTGCAGTTGAGCTGATGGTAATAGCACCTTGGCCCATAACCTTGGCCCATAGCAAGGTGCTGCAACTCCAGAGTTTGAATATATTCTGCACTTCTGCCGTGATACCAAATATGAGGCAAATTCCTATTGCATGTAAAGCAGTGCAAGCACCAACAATATCATCTGCACATAAACAAAGGCAAACACTACTGCCAGACGGCTTTGCTGACATATTGTCTGGGAGCAGCGACTTACTACTAGTAGTATACTACCAGCCTGTCGCATGCATTTTGCTGCGCAAGCAATTTCCACACGCACTTTGCAGACAGTATGTGGTGCATGCACCCCCACAGTGACCAAGTACAAACGCAGTAATGACATATCACAATGGCAAGGATTCTTACTGAAGCAAGAAGATGAGAAACATTGACTGCACAACCGACTAGAGCCACACAATGCATTGCCAGGTCAACCATGTGTTGTCCACGAGGACACCGGTGTGTACAAGATGACACGTAGTGCTTGATGACCAACTAATCTACGATACGAACATCCCTTGCAGAATACAGCATATCCAGCAGAAACAAAGTACAAACTGTCTTCAAGAAGCCCTTCCGAGCATGTTGGTGCTGGCTAAATTGAGCAACCACCATCCTGTGCTGCTGCGCAATGCAGCTTTTCTTGATACGATCTCACCCCTGTAATGCCCTGCTCGCAAAATCAAATCATCCATCTACATGAAAAAATACCACACCTTTGACAAAGTCATTCACAATAGCCAAACATAGTCCATTCCTCGAATCCTTGACAGTAGACCCCTGCGCCGCTGTTAAGATCCACACCAAAGCCTTCACCTGCTTGACATCCCAGCAATTGTGAACACTGGTCTATCGGCGGCTTGCTGGCTCAGGAGGAAATTCTCTTCAGTTCTTGGTACGTGGTCTGGTGATCCTGTAGATCATGCCTGCTGTATCATCTGACACAATCAGCGATCCATCTGGCAGCTGCTCAACATCAGCGGGGCGACCTACAGCAGCAGCGGCAGCAGCATCAGCAAGGTCTGCACTTCACACCACTGCCAGAGATTCCATTGTGTGACCAGCGATGAACTTCACAAAGGCCTGCATGTAATTGATTGTGATGCAAGCTGCATTCACGGAGCTCTTCCTGCACATTCGCACAGCAGCCTGCAACAGCTGTTTCATTAGAAAGCCTGAAACAGCCTGTCATGCACCTGCCTCTGCAAATACTCTGTAAGCTCACGCTCCCAACAGAATGCTGGATGCATGCTGCTCTATGCTGGCATGATACGCCAGCATGAACCCCCCTGTACTCACCCCAAGAGTTTTGTTCCTCTGGATCACCCTTGTTCTGCAGCCAACCCCACATGAAGTCCCTCATCATCACAGGTTCAGGAGGGTTCTTTGTGTAATCCAACTTCAGCTGCACTACTCGGTACCCAATCTTGATGGCACTGTTCCAACTTCCTCGCTGTACAATGAATGCTGTGCGGTCATACCATTTGGGGAAGCGGGAGCCAGACTTCCAGCGATAGAACTTGATACCCAGGGCTGCAACATGTGGGCCCACCACTTGAACGGGCTGGATACTGTCGGCTGCATTACAAAATAACAGGAACAACAGCAAACACAAATGCATCCTCAACTGTTGGCTTGCATACAGTGAAACACGCCAGCCAGATGACAACAGTAGATTCGCACACCTCCACTGCGACAGCTACCTCCATTGTTGGCTCTAGCAGTGCAGCATGTTGTACTATATCATGTTATGTCATGAGGCACTTGACAACACTTGCAGCAGATTGGCAGAAGCTTGTTTCCAAAGCACAATGGGAGCCAAACGACAGAAATACAATGCTCTGGATTGCAGTAAGCTTGCACACCTGCACAGTTGAAGGCCGTGCCATTAGCATTGAGATCAGGGTCATTGAAGAGGCGACCAGGTCCCATATTGCGCCTCCAGGGGTTTCCCCTGCCAACACTGTTGCAATAAGGAAATCCAAAATGCTGTCCTTCCTCGGTCAGCACATTCACTTCGCAGTCAGGGGTATTATCTCCAAGCAAGTCCCTGCCGTTATCTGTGAACCAGAGGTGGCCAGTATCTGGGTGGAAGTCAAAGCCCACACTGTTGCGGACACCTGCAGAAAAAGGCAACACACAGCATATCATTCACTACTTTCAACACATTGATGAAGATTGTGACAAAGCTGGGATCAGCAGAGTGTCTGTAAAAAAAATGCTCAAGAGAGATGAGGTAGAAACTGGCTTCAAGACTAGATAGCAGATGTAAATAGATTTCCATATCACAGCTTGCAACACGATAGCTCATTTTGACTCAATTTCTCCCAAACCCTGAAATAGCAGACAGCTTACCGTCTGCTATCAAGGTCAGCTTTCCAGTTTTTGGGTTAAGTTTGAATAAAGTGCCAAATTTGACTCCTTCTGGCGTTGTTTTTTGCACACAGACATTGCAGTCAATGCCTATCGGTATGATGATATCTCCCTTGGGGCTGAATCTCATATATCTCCAACCATGATAGGTTTCTGAGGGCAACTTGTCGGTCACAACCACAAGGTCTGACTTCTTATATTCCTGCACGACAAGAACACAGTTCATGGCTACAATGTCAATACTATCACATTATCATGAAAGTGATATAATTGCATGATATTGCAATAGATACATGTCATTGTGAGTCATGCTGCAGGACTCAGCAAGGACTCCAAAGCAGAGACGCCAAAGCAGAGAAACCACCACCACCAGTGGCAAGCTTGATGGTAACACATACAGAACACCAGCTGCTTCTGTATCTGCATTTGCTGCAGTGCTGGGGTGAAAACACTTGGTGGTAACAAGCATCTGCCGCACCTTCTTCTGCAGAGCTGCCTGACTGACATCCTTGAGCCCCCACACCATTCCCTTGCCATTGCCTCCAGCTGGCCCTTCCCAGCCACACACGTACAGCACATCCTGCTTCTCGTCCAGTGCTATGCCGCTTGGGGTATTGAGGCCTTTCACCAGCTGCCATGTGTATTCTGGTTTGCCATCGCTGTCTGTATCTACTATGGCCCACACCTGCAGCAGGCAGGAGCAACATACGTCACATTGCAGAGCTAGGACAGCATAGTCTAGTTAATGATGGCTATGATCTTTGCCTGTTTTACTTGTCATAGTGCGCACTGCACAAAAAGCGGCAAATACTGCACAATGCCTTTGAGCAACTGGAGGCGAACAGCTGCTTTGAGATGGACAGCTGTTGTAGTTAGCACTTGTTCTGCAAATAGAGCAGCAGCACTCAGAGACATCCCCATAGCTGACATGCAATTCACAGTAATGTCTCATTCATCTCCCTGTGATTAACAAGCACTTGCTGTTGGCAGGTGTGGCGACAGCAGCTACTTGCATGCCAACTTGCTGGTGAGGAGTCAATCTGCAGGCAGCTTGCTGGCACTGGCACAGTCACAAATGTGTAGCATTAGCTCCAACCTTGACTTACATCAGACAGGGCATCACCCCAGCCCAAACGAGACCCAGCATATGTGATAGTGGCTTTTCCCTTCTTGATGCTGATCAGGGACCTGGCATACGGCACGTTCGCATATACCTCTGTTTTGAAGCCGCTGATGACACGCAACAGGTCTGGACGTGGTTCTTCTTGAGCATCTGCAGATAACAGCGTGCAGTTCAGGGCTGGTAAAAGGCGCAAGCGCGCACGAGGCCAGGCAGCGTCGGTACCACAGGATCAGCTGGTACATGCCCGTGCCCCCACTAGCTTGGCGATATTGCACGCATCAACAGTAACAACGATGATGTATGATGTACAACAACTTCTCACCACAACGCTCAGGAGCCAGGAGCACCAGGAGTCCTCCCACCAGCAGTAACACCCAGGGGCTCCTGCTACGCATACTGTATACGTCGCAGATTGTGGTAACGCTCTTATATAAATGGTAAACTTCCAAGTACTCTGTCAGGTGCTGTGCTGCTGTTCCGAGCCTTTCAAGTCAAGTCTGCGGCATACGCTTTGTTAGCGCGTGCTCATCGCACTCACGACACACGTACGGGGTATAGAGCAAATGCACTGTAAACCAGCTGGACGTAGTGGCGGGTACTGGTGACAGGAGCGTGCAGCAGTTACGTAAATCTACAACGCCCCTACTGTATGTTGTCTCGGCAAGCCTGGGATGACACGCTCGCAGGCGATCGGTTGCAAACCCGCCATATAGTAATAAAGCAAGCAATATGTTGAACATTACACGTACGACGCAACGTGGCTTTCATGTCATCGGAATCATTGTAAGCGACTGGAAGTTACAGTGTGCCATCGAGGGGGGCGCTTACAGCGCGATCTTCCTTCATTGTTGGCAAAAAGTTGCGTAATAAATGATTTATGTGCCTGCTCATGGACCAGGGTTCCGATAACAGACTTTGATACTGTTGAGCTCAGTCCAGAGCATAGACACCTCCAAAAGGTGGACAGTTGCAACTCTCTTGGCAATGATTGTAAAGATGGGTGATGATTGACTACCGCTACTGCAGACTGCACAACACAAGCGATGGTAATGACCGTCAAAGCCACATGGGCAACATTGCTGCTAATGCCGTAGTGGCTGCTGCTGCGCATGTATTGAGCCTCAGGGGGACTGGTTCACATACTATGGTAGTTTTGGAAAGAGACCACCAGCAGCTAGCAGTCCCCATGAGGCTCAAGGCAACATCAAGATCGGTTCATGCTTTTTGAATCCACAGCAGCACAGATGGACAACAACAAGAAGGATTCATTGACCGAATGTTTATCAAGCTCGTACCAAGCTCATACATGTCGTGCGCTTGGCCATGTTCTGATGTGGCCAAACTGCTGCTGGCTGCCGGTGTCTGGTGCTTCAGCATTCTGTGCCTGGCATGCAGGATTTGCCAATCAGCTGTAGCTTCCATTGGGCAACTGCCAGGCGCCACCAGAAAATTCGACAGCACTGATTGGCATTGCCAATGAGCAGCAGCAGGGCGGCTGGGTCTTGTACCTTGATGTGGTGTCACACTCAAACGGTTATCAGGCCTTGCTGCTGGTTATGCATGCAAAATGACCACATGGTCACATTGACTAGCATAATCAATCCCTCTTGTCGCACTGACTGCAGGGCCTCCACACGTCATGGCACTGACGCCCGGCAGGGGATTGGTCTCACATGCTATTCAAGTGGTGAACAGATTACTAGTCTGTGGCGGGTACACAACCTGCATGCAGTACACTCGAGTGAGCTCAGGTGTGATGCATTGTTGATGCCCGACTAGTGCGCCCAATCTTGCAAAAAGCATTATGATCGCTTGGAGAATCTTTTTGAACTGATGCAGCTGTACTGAGCAGTGATTTACTTTATAATTTATAATTCATGAACAGCACTGAGAACACAACGTTACGAGATTATGCATGTGATTTACTGAGTGACAAGGCAACACGTGTGAGGGGATCTGCCGTTTCGTTGCCAAGACAACTGTGCTTGAAGTTGAAGCGGCTGTTCATTCAGCAATGCTGCTGCTGTGCAGCAAGATGTGCAAGGCAGGCCTCACAGAATAGATAGGCATTTTATCATAAGTTCTTTTCTTTGTGAAATTTGATAACCACATAACTAAGTATATAGTACATCAAGTACTACAAATACTACATAGTGACATACCTTTACGCAAACACTTGCCCAGGGTAACTGATGCTGCAGCCACAGGTGCACCGCATTGCGCCAAGCCTCTGCGTGCTTGTAGCCGTTCAGGCCGCTGCTGCTACTGCTGCTGCTGCTGCTGCTGCTGCTGCTGCTGCTGCTGCTTTCAAGTCCAAGACGGGTTGCTACCTCAGCAGATACAGCAATCCCAAGCCGTGGGCCTCCATAATCTATCACAATATTGTGATAGTGCGATTAATCGCAACGTGCTGCAGCTGGTGCAACTTGACCACTACAGGCTGCAACATGAGCCGATTGAGTTCATCACTGCAGAATGAGGGAACTTTATGCAATGTGACCGATCTGAGATGGCTGAGACCAGCAGCAATACTCTGAATGCCTGCTTGAGCAGATATACAAGCATCTGCCAGCTTGCTTACTACTGCAGCCTTGCTTGCAGCGCTACCGCTGTTGATGTTGCAGGCAGCAGCAAACCTGTTGCTGATGTCATCGATGCTAAACTTGTTGTCATATTTCCACACCAGGTTCCTCATATTTGGCCATGCTGCTGCTGCCTCCGCTGCCGCTGCTGCTGCTGCCAAGCCCTCTCGCCAGCTGCTATCCACAACAGTAAGGTGCCGCAGCTGCTCGCTTGCAAGGATACTAGGACTGCTTAGCATGCACTCTTTGAGATGAATCTTTTGAAGGTTTGTGAACTTTCCTGCTGTAGCAGACAGCCCCCGCTTGCTGCTACTGCTGCTGCCATCGTCATCACCATGACCGCCACCACCACCACCAGCAGCAGCAGCAGCAGCAGCGGAGGTGATGTGTAGCCTGCGGCCCTGCAACACTCTGAGTGAGGTGGGAAAGCAGTCCACATACACGACAAAGCAGTCTTCGCAGTAACCACAAGCCTCAGGTTGTTGAGCAATGTGTAGCTCCTTTAACTCCTCTAACTCTCTCAAGCATTGCAGAGCACCAAGATCAACATCTGCTAAGCCACCATCTGTCACATCTGCTGCTGCTGCTGCTGCTGCTGCCAACAATGATTCACGTGCCTCATCCATGAACTGCCCATACAACCCGAGCTTCTTCAGGTTGCTGCCAGGTCCCCCAGCAGCAGCAGTCAGTGGCAGCAGTGAATCACTTGACAGCAACTGTTTGCACGCCGTGACAGATATGTTCAGGACCTCCAAACCTGGCACTACTGCTGCTGCTGCAACTGCTGCTGCAATTGCCCCTTGTGGCTCTGAATAACCTTCAACAGACTCAGCCAGCACAGACATCTGCATTCAGGCACAAAAAAGTTGAACTTGCAACGGTGACACCAAGGTGAATAACCTGAAGACACTCTGAATTGCTTTTGTTTGCTTCAACAAGTAGAGGTCATTTCTTTCTGCACAGCACAGTGTTTCTGCAATAGTGCTTGATTCAACAACCCACAGGGCGATCATGCCACACATAACTCAACTTGCTGTTGAGCATTATGATCACCGTGACTGTGTGACTTGACCACTTCAGTGACTGCTCAACTCTCTCACCTCAAGATGTTTCAGGGACTTGCAGTCACCCAGCAGCTCAGCTAGTGATCCACAATGATGAGCACACACCTGTAGATGACATCTGCTGATGTGGCACAGCAAGCAGGAAGCTGGACGCTGGCTGTAAGCTGATAGCTGTTTGATGAAAGCTGACATGATATGATCCTTAAGACTGCCAGTGTTGAAAGTGTTGCTGCTGCTGCCGCTGCTGCTGCTGTCGCCGCCGTTCGTAGCAGCAGCATGTTGAGCATTGGTGACATTTGCAGATTCAGCAGTCGTTGAATTCAAGCGCAAAGCCACACCAGCTGATAGCAGTTCCGTTGTGCTGCTGTCAGACTGCTGCAGCTGCTGCTGCTGCCATGACATGCTCCAGTTGGCACCCTCTTTTCCTGCAAGACTAATCTGCAGTTGCTTCAATGCTGAGTGATGCTGCAGCAGCCAGCAGCCACAATCATCCAAAGTCACAAACACTGATGCTGCTGCAGCTGGCGACTGCAAGAACGGTACTCCTTTGAGAGTTGAAGGCACGTTTGCTTCTACTGTTTGTCCTCTTTCTCGTTCTGCCATGATCGCTACTGCTGATGGCTCAGGAATGCCTGAATGCATCCAAACTTCTGTATAAGGAGGCAGCTTCTTCCAGATATCAGGTGCTTTGCTTATTGTTAGCACCTCTAGACACTCCATCTGCAGTACTGCATCGACTACTATTGCTACTGCTGTCACTGCTGCTTCTGCTGCCCGTATGATAGGGTGCCTGTCACTGTCCACCCACGGCAAATCCATGCATAAGACATCCATTGCATCTGTCCAGTCCATTTGGCCTCCATCCCTTTCAAAACTTTCGTATGCACATTCGTCACCCTCATCAAGGAGTACGTCCATGTCGATAGACCCTTCTAGATGATCTGCTATTGGCATCAAGGAACCGGCTGGAGGAAGACGAATGGTCAACTGCTTAAGATTTGAAAACATCTCTGACAGCTGCGTCAATCCAGTTTTGAGGTCGTACAATCCACATGGTTCAGAGTAGCCATCACCCATGGCATTCTTGAAGACATAATAGCACCAATCAACGTCCAAGGTAAGAGTGTGTAGTGGCCAGCTGCTTTCTTCTTCTGCTGCTGCTGCTGCTTTTGCCAGGTGGTGCAGGTCATTTGCCATGTCCTTCACTGATATACCCTCAATCACCAAGGTGTGTAGATGAGGTAGCAGGTGCTGCAGAGGTTGCAGGGAAGGAGTGTAGGCTGCCAAATTTGCTCTCTCAGATCGGACTTTAACATCTGTATAACCATTGCGATCGACAGCCAGAAGATGTAGCTCTGTGACTGCAGATGACCGCTGTGCCAGCAGCTGCATTGCTGTATCAAACACCTCGCATGACACTTCACCAGTCAGGTGAACATGTACTGAAGTAACAGTTGTGACATGCTGCAGCTGACTTGTAGCCTGCCTCCACTGCTGCAGCTGATCTATAGAGCTGTTACTGGACAGCAGTAGCGTGATTAAAGGGAGGTGTTGTGTGGTGCGCTGCGAGACTGAACGACTGACGAGGCGTAAGCTGGCAAGGTCGTGTGAGGCCAGGTTGCGCAGTATTGCCTGTAGGTGAAAAAGTGAATCAGCAGATGATGGTCAACAAGAGATGCAATGATTGTCTTGCAGTTGTCTGATGGTATGAGGTGAAGGTGAGAGATAAGACACAGGTGGACGGAGCGCATTGCGGAAAGCGTTGGGAGTGCTGTTGCCCTGCAGCTGCAGTAGGTGCAACAAATCCTGTTGTGTTGCCCTCAAGAGCGATGCAGCTCTCTGATTGGTGCAGACGGCACATACAAACGCATTGATAAACATTATAGAACCGTTCTATAATCACGGCTGTTGAGCGAGGGCCAAGAATAGTCACCTGGCCACACAGCACGCTGAGTGGACTACTGGCTCAAGGTGTAACCACCGAGCTCTAGCCACAGGCCAAGCATAACAGATACACGAAACATTTGCAACAAAGATAAGGCATTCGATACTGCAGCATCCCACCTGATATGTAGCATCGGGAGTGTCGAACAGCAGACATGCCGCCATCCTCCACCTTTTGCAGCTTACTGTGCGCTATAATGCTCAAGTGCTCGCTCTTGTGCTAAAGATACTGACGCCCGAGGGATTAGCCTGGTGCCATCAGCTGAAAACGTTGTGAGCGCAAGACGGCTTGATTTGGACTTCTACGGGGCCCCCGGGCCATCTTAAGCAGCGCACTCGATGATGGCACGCAACTGAAGATAAGCATGATTTTGAGTTTTCTATCCAGCTAGGCCTCTGGTCTCTGTGAACGTTGAAGAGAGTGTTCAACCGCAGAGCTTCAGCTTCGAGGACAATTGGAGCTCACTGCCAATGAAGGGCTGACAAGGGGACAAACAATCATTATTTGAACAAGCAACCAAAACAACAGGATATATTTACGCCAAGCATCGTGCAAGCGGCCAGCATGACATCCAAAACCCCATGGCCTGTGAAAAAGACAGGAGGGCTGTCAGTGTTGCTTCCAGCCTGCAAGCCTTGGACATAGCTGTCGGGCGAGAGGCAAGCAACACAACACAGGCACGAATGTACTTAGGAGGTATTGCACAACTGACATTTCTTGAGTCGGGCGGCAGTGGTGGTCTGCAGTATAGGACCACATATCGTGCTGCAAGATCAACAGGAGTCACCTCAACAATGGTTATCATATGATGCATGACTTATGATATGCATTGAACTTATGAACTTATGAATGCATTGAACTTATGAACTTATGAATGCTGCAGGGCTAATCAGAGTGCCACTGGCATACATGGAATAAGCAACAATTGAATAAGCAGCCACTGAGTGCATCACTGAGGTTGTAGGGTATTGCCAATACTCAGTAAGTAGATTTTATACAAGACTCTTATAAGAGTGCTCAGCGCATGTCAGACGAGAGAATCTTGCTAGCATGTCACTTAATTTTGCACAAGTCTGGCATATACGTAAACATCCACCTTCACTACTCATTCAACGTGGAACACAATGAATTTCATGGTCGACAGTAGTGAATGCCCCTGTTCTTATGACTCCTGCAGCAGGAGTTGCCCCATTGCCAATGTGGCACACTGTTCTGTTCTGGCAAGTGAGTCCCCACTGCCAGGTTGAACATTGCAAGCACTGGCCCTGAGCTTGCAAACAATGGCCCTGGACAGTTGCAACTCTCCAGCAATCATTCCTGATGATCCCTTTGCCTGCAAGATGGGCATCCCGTACATGTAAAAGACGCCGGAGTAACATTGCTGCTGATGCTGCTGGTACATATATGTCTCCATCTGCTGCTCAGTTGAAATCTTCAATCTCTTCCTGGAATTAAACCCTTGGTATCAAACCAGTCTTATGAGGCTCATAGCAATGACTGCATCACCTCAACGTGTTGAATATGTTACAATTGCAATCCTATAGCAGCACAGATGGACAACGATCGTTATCATAACAATCACGGTGACAAAGCTTCAAGTATACCATCATGATGTTTACTATACAAACAAGCTGGCAGTGCTGCTGGGGCCTGTTGCTGCTGTTGGCTGCCATTGTCTGGCGCTTGTACATTATTATACATGTACAAGAGAATATTCTCTTTGGCATGCTGAAGTTGCCAATGAGCTGTACCATCCATTGAGCAACTTCCAGCTGACTCAGAAGATTGCCAAGTTGCAATAAGTAGCAGCAAGGTGACGGGGTTTTATACCTTGATGTGCTGTCATAGCAAAATGGTTTTCAACCAGCCGTTCTGCAAGCTACCCACTAGAAATGACCATGTCGTCACATTGATCAAGAGAAATCATCCCCCTTGCTGCACTGACTGCAACGGGAACAATCTCTACACATGTTGTCACTGACGCCCGGCAGGCGTGTTGGTTCCAGATGCTATTCAAGTGGTGAACAAACTAGGGTACTCAACCTGCAAGCAGTGCACTCAGATGTAAGGCATTGTATATGAACCGACTAGTGCACCCAATCTTGCAAAAGCATCACGATTGATTGCAGAATCTGTTGGAAAGGATACAGCACTGTACTGCTGAGAACACAAGGTTAGGACATTATGCATGACATGCTAACTGGCACATAAAACACATGTGAGGGGGGCTGCCAGTTTGTTGCCAATGAGAACTTTTCTTGACGCGGTTGTTCATCCAGCAATGCTGCTGTTGTGCAGCGAGATGTGTAAGGCACTCGATACAAATGGGGCACGTTATCATACGATCTTATCTTGATCAACATATGAGAAAACATAACTCAGTATACAGTATATTCAGACGTGACATACCTTGACGCAAACACTTGCCCAGGGTAACTGCTGCTGCAGCCACAGCTGCAATTGCAATGAATTGCGCCAAGCCTCCGCTTGCATGCCGCCGCCGCCGCTGCTGCTCCTCCTCTCAAGTCCAACGCGGGTTGCTACCTCAGCAGATACAGCAGCGGTGAGCCGTGGACCTGCATAATCAGTTCTGATTGCTATGTGCTGCAGCTGCTGCAACTTGACCACTATAGGCTGCAACATGAGCTGATTGAGTTCATCACTGCAGAAGGAGGGGACCTTATGCAATGTGAGAGATCTGAGATGGCTGAATACAACAGCAACATTCTCAATGCCTGCTTGACCAGACAAAAATTCATCTGCCAGTCTTTCCACAATTGCAGTCTTGTTTGCAGAACTGCTGCTCCTGCTGTTGCAGGCAGCAGCAAATGTTCTATTAAGGTCGTCAATGCTGAAGTTGTTGTCATACTTCCACACCAGCTGCCTTACATTTGGCCATGCTGCTGCTGCTGCCTCCGCTGCCGCTGCTGCTGCCAAGCCGCCTGACCAGCTGCTATCCACAAGAATAAGTTGCTGCAGCTGCTCACTTGCAACGTCTCTAAAATCTGGTATACGTCTAATCCCGTAGTTTTGTGTATGAATCTACGGCCGGTATATCCCTACGGCTGCATACAGCTACATACGGCAAGCCATACGGCTGCGTATGGTCAACGTATGCAAGGGTACCTTGGACGGCTACGTATCGTACACCATCCAGTACGCAGGTGTATAAAGTACGTAGATAAGACGTATTGAAAAACAAAACTGTGTTTTCTTACGGTCTAGGCTGCCAGGGAGGATGTTTGCATGATTCTTCAAGTGTTGTTTATTAATGATTTAAACAGGATGGAGACGAGATCATGGAGTCTGCAGAGGCAGGGTCTCAAGACACAGACAGCAAGAGTGCAGAAGACAGCAG
>LWCB01010163.1:0-15948 GCA_001630525.1 Coelastrella sp. M60
CCTAACATGGAGTCCATCAATGTTGCAGATGTGTTGCAATACTCAAACTACTCACATACATCACCCCAAATGCCAATGAACTGCTGGCCATAGCAGCAGAAGTACAGCGGCAAGCAGGACTCCCTCCCTGGCCTCAACCAAGCAATGTTCAGGAGGGCAAGCACACGCCGCAACAGCTACTATCACAATTGGCGCCAGCCGCTGCTGTGGTGCTGCAACAAGGTGAGAGGTTTGCTGCTTGCTGGCAGTCAACTGTGGGTCACCAACATGACATTGTGATGCGCATCTTCCCTAACAGGCAGATGCAGAAGTGTTCTGCCTCTGATGGGTGACCAATGGTGCAGCTACGCCAAATGAATTGCTACATCATACAAAGGTGTTAAAAGCCATATCAAAGTGCGGCATGCAGACCCCTGCTGTGATGCGAATCATGTGCATGATACATGCACTAGGGGGCACTGTCACTGCCCACATGTAAGCTTTGACACCAGTGAATAACACACCTAATGCCATAGATGTGTTGCTTTCACTGACATGTGCAGCAACCACCTTCTGTTGACACAGCAGAACCGGTCTGACTCACCAAAAATTACAGCCAACAGTAAGCAGCACTCAAGAACAGTCCATACCACAAAGCGGCTCTGCTGCCTCATACACAATCAGCAGCAACACGAACTGCCTTGCATCATCTGCAGGGGTTCAACACATCATCCTTACAATGGGTTCTCAAGGGGCAGCAATTCTGTCCCGGCAGCCGCGCCAAGCGCATTACGAGCCACAATTGAGCCAGGGCCTCAGCAATACAGCAAAGGGCCCCTCAGATGGTCAATCCAATAGGTCCAACCGAACACGAGGCCATCAGCACCTGGTGGCCCACCACATACCAGCTGCTGCAGCCAAGGTGGTGAATCTCAGTGGGGCTGGAGACACCCTGACTGGAGGATTTGCTGCGGCACTAATCAGGGGTGCTGCTGCTGTAGAAGCTCTAGCAGTCGGTGTGGCTGCAGCCAAAGCTTCAGTGGAGTGTGAAATGAATGTGCCTGGACCAGCTGATGGGTTGGTGTATGGTGACATGCTTCAACAAGCGAAGCAGTTGCTGGGAAGATTGCAGACATGGCACTTCCCAGTGTCAGCTGCCTTGTAACGGTGTGCATCCAAAAGCGAACAACAGATTGCTGCATAGCATTGTTGCACTGGTGCTCAAGTGATCATGCCACTCATCACCACCAGGCGTATGTTTGCTGGTGCTTGGGTATGCTGCCTGGATCACTTGCTGGCCCCTGCTTGTGCATAGCCTGTCCATCAGACAGCTGACTCGTGGGATATAGTCTGGCCAACAATTCATGCAGAACCTTGTCAGCTGCTTGCATTGCTTGCAATGACCTGCTCTCCTGCCACCTGTTCCTGATGGGGTAACTGCTGCTGCTGCACTGCAGCCACAGCAGGCTGGCTGCCAGTGGCTGCAGCTGCCATCTGTGACTGAGATGGTGCTTCATCCTCCAGTTTGACCTGTATGCTTTGAGGTGGCCGTCTTCTGCCTTTTCCACGTGTCTTTTGTGTGCCCAGATGGGGCAAGCCCTTGTTCAACCCCTCCAGAAGGATGCAAGCCTTGCAAACTGCTTGGCTTGACATGAACCCACAGCGTTCACAGCTGTAGGACAGCAGGAGCAACAACAGCAAGCTTGATGAGTCATGCGCCATGAGCAGTGCGCAGAGCATCAAAGATTTGCGCATTCATGGCACAGCAGCAACTTGTGCAGGCAGCCGATTGCCAGGATGACAAGCACAATACAGGCTGATATGTCGACAAATGGACAACGAAACAGTCCTCTGCCGGTGCCAGTGTGAACATCAAATACAACCGAACACTTCTTTGCCAAACAAGACCCTTACCTTTGAGGTGTAGGCATCTGTTCATGTGACCCCTGTGAGATTGTCCAGCTCTCAGCAGAATGAATGAGGTCCATGATGGCCGATGGACGAGCAGCCTGCAGCATCACCAATGACAGCGAGAGACCAACATCATGGTCAGCCAGCCTACGAAGCATTGCAATAAGCTGCATCACACAGTATCTAAGCTGCTGTTCACAGCTGCACAGAAGAGCCTTCTGCAGTTGTGGCCTACAGTTGCAATGAGGACTATTGCTACCACAGCATTGACTGTTAGCAAACTGGGACAGCACGTTTGATTGTCCATGGCCGGTCCCGGAACCGAAGCCATGTGCAGCACTGAAGCAGATAAAGAAATGTTGAAGCCTTGCTGACCTCTAGGTCTTTGACAAAGTCTCTGGCAAACCCTCGAGCAGCAAAGGGAGCATAAACACATTCAGTGCTGAAGTAGTCCAGCTTCTTGAAGTAAGCATACATCACGATCTCCTTCTCATAAGTGTATTTGAAGGGCTTGACACGCGGCAGTGGGCCCTCACCCCCTGTCACTGCATTTACACACCTGGACAACCTGCAAGAACACAATATGCAGTCAAGACACTATAGTGAGGGGTATTGCATGCACATGATCAAGCTGCCCTAGCATGTGCCACATTGTCATCCATCAACGTTTATCCATTACTGGAAGTTGTTGGTCTATACAAAGCATGGAGTAAGGACCACTCTGCCAGCAGAGACGCCCCACATGAGGTCTTGACAGCGAGACAACAAGAGCAAGCATGACAAGGGACTGAATTGCCAGCAGAGAATGAAGTTGCTGGACAGAAACGGCAGGCAGCGTCACTAACAGTCTTGAAGAGACTGACTGCTGTCCCTCAGCATGCAGCACTTTCACTAGGCATGGCGCATAACACTGCAATAAGTGCCCGTCCTATGCAATTGACAGGGGTGTTCACCAGCAGGTTTAGGTACAGGACCTTGTACTGAAGAACAGCAGTAAGCAGGCCCCCAGACAACAATGCACACATACCTGGGCAGGTCCCCTCTGATCATGTTCAGTAAAATTGTCTCTGCAATGTCATCAGCATTATGGCCTGTTGCAATCTTGTCGGCTTTCTCAATGACACCGCCACGATCCAGTGCTTGACGCCTGCAGCGACGGCATACACAACCATCGATCCCTGTCAACCAAACATGCACAACAAGAGTGCATAAGCTCATGCAGCATGCTGTAAGCCTACCTAAACACTCCACAGAAGGTGCAGTTGTTCTTTGTGCCTATCTGCTGCACGATCTCATCCATGCTCCAGCCATACAGCTCCCTATAGGAAAGCACCTGGAGGTAAAAGCAGACGCCAGCAACATATGCAGCAGATTGAGATAGATACGATGTTATTGCATAATACAGAAGCCTGGATATCCTGGTCACAGGTAATGTTGTAATATAAAGCTTCCTGCTGACACTGGATAACCAGTCAGCAACGTCACCTAGTCTGAGTGAAATTTGTGCAAGATGAGGGACAGCAGCTTGGCATGTTCAGTCAGTAAACATGGCTCTACATGGCCTCGACATAGCCTACCTTCAGCGGAATACCGTAGTATGCCTCGTTCCTTTTCACTGTTTCCAGGGAGTCATCGCGATATCCAGCTATACCCTCATCAATGGAGAGGAGAAAGAGGTCTAGGCCATAACTGCAAGCACAGTGCAGCTCCTTTGCTGCTTTTTGCTGCTGATGAGCCGCGATGCTGTTATATATGTTCTCAGATTTGGATGTGGAATCCATGCAATGTGTTGCCTAGGACCACACTCGTTGGCAATGGCAGGTTCTGATATGTAGCAGTCTCTGCTGTGGTGAACACAAGTAGGTTCACAGTCTGCTTGCTTATGGATGCCTAGATCAGCCCCATCGATGCAAGCCACCAATGTTAGTGAGAGCAGAAACTGCAAATGAGCCTGCTACTAATCAAGCTTACTTGTGCCGCTTGTTGAGCAGAGTCAACATGTGGGCCAGAACAGTAGAATCCTTGCCGCCAGAAGCTGCGACTGCCACACGCTCTCCTGGCTTGAACAATGTATTGCAGACAATGGTCTGGTGAACTTCATCTTCAAGGCAATGATAGAAGCAGTCCTTGCATAACTGCAAACAGCAACGTTGAAGCCAACACGGCAACTGGCTCCTGCAGATCAAGTGGCAAGCATCTTGCACTGCGCATGCAGGACAGTGTGGTGCAACGATCCATACAATCACATCTAGGCCATGGGGGGTTTCTGAACATATTCTTCAGAACACTGAAGGAGTCTACGTCCTTTAGCAATGGTAGTCTGCCCTTGGCCCACCTGCTCAAGCGTCTTTGGCCGCCGCAGAGCAGCCTTACTAGGACACCTGGCGCACTGCTTGGACATGCGTGCCAAGCTGCCAGAGCAGTACCTCTTATGGACCTCAAGCAGATCAGATTATAACGAAAGCTTCTCTTGAAACTGCTAAGAGTAATCAAACAGCAGCGGAGCACTTGCTCTGGTACAACTTTGCCTCGGTGAAGCTAGGAAGTACTTTGATGCAGTCGAGATTACCTTATCTCCTGCAGTGCACAGTTACACAGCTCATTTTTGGACTCATGTAAACCTTGGTATACTTTGCAATTGCTGCACAAGTCATATTGACGGTACTAGTATCGGTCCGGTCCTCCGACCGTTGTGCTTGTGACCGGGCACTGCAGGTTATTGCAAACCTTTCATCAGGATTCACCATCAGTCATGGATCGCCTCATGTGGTGACTCGGGCATTGAAATCAGTCTGGGCAGTCTGTGTCAGCTTACAGTGTCAGCAGACTGTCCGAAACAGTACGTTGGAGACATCTGGACTGTCAAACATGCTCTCAAACACTCTGTTTTATACCAATGAATGCCTTCAAGCAGTTCAGACGTTCTCTCAAAACCGATCACCCCTTGCAGTATCAGGGTCGCTGCTCTCACAGCTTTAGTTCGCTGGGAAGCAAGGACCAACCTTCCATGAGTGGTAGCTTCACCCAGGATGAGCTAACCACATCTTTGGGTGTCATCAGGCGCCTGTTGGTGAGTCTACAAAATCGCAAACCTCTCCACTCTGCTTGCATCAGGACCAACAGCACTTGATGCAAGGGAGTGGGCTGCATTATGGTTCACGACTGCAGTCCATCCGAAAAGGGTGTATTGAGACATCATATTCTTGTTGGTGGTTGAGATGGAGTACAACGAGTGTTCCTCCTTGTTTGATACATGCAGAGCAACAACTCAATAGCAGAGAGCGAGAAGCATGCACTGCATTCTCTCAGTAAATTCTTGGCCCAGTTAAACTTGGAGCTGTCAGATGAAGATGACAGTGGTAGCAGTATACAGCTGCATGGTTTCGAAGACGAAATAGCAGAGGCCTACGCCAGTCAGGCACAGCCCAACGTTACCACAGTAGGTGTCTCAGAATCAACTGAGCATGGCATTTGAGATGTGTTTTACAGATTGGAGCTCATCCACGCACATTTGTTGTCCCTTCTGATGGGAGACTGTTGCAGGTGTAATTGGTATCACAGCAACAGCTGTATGTATCGATCAGTAGCTGCTTGTCACAGCCTAAGCGGTACAGTGTACAGATTGACAGAAACCTTTCCTTGTTTGGCCGGGAGGCTCATTGTAAGCTTGGGTTTTGGCTTGCAGGTACAGAGGGAGAGAGTGCTGAGAATTCACTCTGCTCTACCAGTAAGTGCCATGGAGCCGCTGCATAGTCGCAAGGTCTGCTGCTGTGTTATCTTGCACTTTGTCTGTCTGCTGGTACAGCCACCCCATGAGCATGTCATTTCGCGTGCATATGACAAAACATATCTGTGTCTCTGCTGCAGAGAGCCTCGAGCGTGTTTCGTGAGCTGCGTATCAGTGAGGTTGGGTTTCAACCAACCTATTCTCAGGACCCAAAGTCGTTGCAGCTACTCGACCAGGTAATATCAACGGCGGCATGCTATCGTTTTTATACCAGGAGTAGGGCACCGTGTAGTGGTGTATATCAACAAAGCCAGCACCTACAGCAACTCATTACGTCCCTCCAACATAGCAGTGCAGAGATGCAGTGAAAATTTTCCGCTGCATCTCTGATTCACATGAGTCGAGTTGCAAAGGGCAAAGATAAGAAACAAGAAGCCAACAAGTGATAACATTCCTGCCTCTGTTGAACCTTTTGTTGCTGCAGCTTGCTAGCTGGGAGCAGTTCAATGTATTCGAATTATACACTCTGACAAAACGCCATCCCTTGGAAGCAGTCTCCATGGCATCCATGCAGCAGCTAGGGCTGGTTGAAGACCTGCAGCTGCCTGTTGACAAGTTGCAGAATTTTGTCAGGGCAATAGAGAGAAACTACCCCAACAACCCATATCACAGCAGCACACACGCAGCAGATGTGGTGCAGACACTGGTCGCCATTCTCATCATGGTAAGCTGCCTTGGGAGGGAGCGCTCCATGCCTCTGTATCAGTTCTGCTTATCCTGCAAAGACTTAGCTGTGTGTAGTAGACAGCCACGGGCTTATGGACTCCTGATGCAGCTTGCCTCTGTCCCCCCTCTAAACAGCATGAGCGGTGTTGAATAGCAGCAATGACTGTATGTGTCAGAATGAGGATGACACACAAGTGACACCAAGATCCGCTGCATGACTGTAGTGTTGGGTGTGAACGCGTTGTAGGCACAAGGCGCTAACACTGGCATGTTGTTTCCTTGCTCTTTACAGGATGACATGAAAGACCAGCTCACCCCTTTGGAGCTGTTGTCTGTGGTTCTGGCAGCCATCATACATGATGTGGGGCATCCAGGTAGGACAATACCATCCTGATGCAGCCTCACAATCAGGTTGATTGCTTTTGTGCTGCTTGCAAGCTTTGGCTGCAATCCGTTTCTGCTCTTGCCAGTATGAATTGGGCTAGGCTTGCGCAGTGTTCAAGGGCCCTCACAGTGTTAGTGCCCTCATTGTCATGCAGACCATGTTCAAGGGCAGTTGTATTGCATTGTGTTGCGTCCTTCAGTGACAGTGATATATTTGCACTTTGTGTTCCTGCCTGTAGGTGTCACCAATGACTTCCTTGTAAATACCCAACACGACCTAGCAATCACTTACAATGACAACAGTGTAAATGAGAATTACCATCTAGCGAGTGCCTTCAAGCTGTTGCTGCGGCCGCAGAACAATTGCCTGGAGCATTTGAGCAAGGATGACTACAACTTTGTACGCAGTCTGGTGGTTGATATCGTGCTTTCAACTGACATGAAGGTGAGTCATGCTGTTCTGACCTATATGCGCCTTGCAGGAGAAACTACAGTCTGTGCAAGCTTTTTGCAGCAGTAGTCAGCAAACCTTGCAGCACCTTGTGGCTTCGGCATCTTTGACACGAGTGAGATCATTATGTGGATATGAAACAAGTGTTACTACAGCAGGATAAGCCTGTCGTGTCGCCATAGTGTGTGCTACGGATGATGCAAGGAACATCTCACACGTTGCAGGCTCACCACCAATTATTGAGTGACCTCACAGCAGACCTCAGTCTTTTTGGTTCTGATCTCAGCAACTGGAATGCAGTAGCACGTACACATGCTCTAAGTTTGATGATGCATTGCGCTGACATTGGCAACTGCCTCAAGCCGTTGCCAATCTCTATAGAGTGGGCAAAGCGGGTTAATGAAGGTATGCAGACACAATGGAGTAGCTTTGCATGTTCTGCGCCGGTATTGTATGGCCGGCTGCCATTAAAATGGTCGGATAGTCTGGAGGATGGTCAGGAAGGTGTATCATGTGCAGAACATCATGCAGAGCATACATGTGCAGCTAAGTTTGTTGGTGGTATGTAAGCATCGCATGCTCGCTCAATGCTGCTGGGCATGTGAACTTGATGAGATCAGTACTTTTTGGCTGATAGACCCCTTGCTTTGTCCTGGTTATGCAGAGTTCTGGGAACAGGGAGAGAAAGAGCTTTCACTTGGTTTACCTCTGTCACCTCTCAATGACCGCAAGAATGCCAACATCCCCCGCAGCCAGGTGAGCCAAGCACTTTACACAATAGCACAGCAGCATCGAGTGGTTCATTGACATACACCACGCATGTACGATATGAGGTTGATATGCTTGTGCCCAGTGGATCAGTGATCTACACCATGCTTGTTTGGCAACATGGTCTGCGTAGGTGAGGTGTATTGAGGTAATCATCAGTAGCATTCTCTACAAGGGGAACGGTGTGTCACCAGCGACACTGGGGCTGCTTGTTGATGCCTGCTTTGAACACTGGTGAAGAACCAGCATGATGGGCTGCATCCATGACACATGCTCGATGTTTGTGGGTTTGCAGAAAGTTTTCCTGGAGCTGTTTGTTCGACCGTGTTATGAAAGCCTTATGCGCATTGCGCCTGTGAGTGGTCAAGCAGCTATGAAGCACTATGAACCAAACATGCAGCATTGGGAGGAGCTGGCAAGAAAAGGAGTCACTGTACTCAGTGGGTGACCACTGTGCAGGTGAAGAGTTGCTGCTGTGGTGCTTGAGCTGTGCCCTTGCCAGGTTTCAAAGCCTCTATTGGCAGCAGACTGCCGCAGGTCAGCAGTTGCAACAGCAAGCACCACAGATTTATGTGCAGTAGTGCTGGGAAGTCCTGCTTCCACGCTGTGCTGATGTATGTCTTGTTGCAGCTGGCAGCAGACCCAGCACTTCTGGTGTGAGCAGACGTGGCATGCATGTAGATGTTTGCTCCATTGCTGCGGAATGCAGCAACATACACTTGGTGGCAGCCCAGCTTCTACACCCATGGCACTGCTATGCTGCCGAACAGCCTCATAGTGGTATGGCAGTCGCCAACTTGTGTCATTTGAGCAGTGTAGTGGTTTGCTGTACATTGCTGCTGCCAGGTGTCACAGGCTGTTTCTTTAGCACATCATCACAGCATTGCTGTATGGGTTATGCCCATTTGCGCACTATTGTTTTCGTGCTGCCAACTATCTGCCCTCCACATTAGATCCTGTACATATATTTCACACAGACAGCATTGAATGTGACGCACTCTTTTCTCCTATTATTCACACGTTCTGCTTTGTATGTCACTGGGTGAGCTAATGTGGCGATTGTATTCCTTGCTGTGCCAACCTCCTTGACATCAAGGGAGGGGCACCTTGTCTTACATATAGCATAGACTATCTGTAAAAGAGGGTTGGCTCCTGCAGGAAAGTGGATGCAACGCTGGCTGATAAAGACAAGCAATTGCTGCTCCTAAGGAGGCTATCTGTTCTTTGTTCATATTCGTTGTCATCAGCATCCAGCATCAGCATGTCGCAACGTACTTCAGTTGTGATGCAAGTGGCAGCTCAATGCAGCTGGTGGTGGCTGTGCATCATGTTGTATTTGTTTATGCACTTATTGCTTAGCAACAGGCAACTTTGAAGGCCTGAGCTCCCTCCCACAATCGAAGGCATGGGTGCAGAGGATGTAGCTGTTGTTTGGTTGCAATGCTGGAAGTGGAGTGATCTCCGCTTCTGAAGTAGGCATACCGTATACTGCATGATCTGTTGGTTTTGCTTGTTGTCTGTGTGCCTGCCGCAGCGGCTGCTCTCCTGTCCCATCTACGTATGTTGAAATGTTTCTGGGATAGTGCTTTGTAGGGCACCAAGCATTGCAATTCACAGGTTTGGTGATGTTGAAAGCGCCTTATGTTGGTTATACTGAAATTTTCATGCAGTATGATTTCTAGGATGAGATTAAATGTATTCAGCTGTGACCGCTAGTTGACCTGGAGATCTAACAGCAGAGTATTCCTGTATCATCGGTAATGGTTACTGCAGCCGTTGGTATATTTGCCTATGCAGCAAAAAGAGTCGAGACGATACCAACATGACTTTTTGAAACTCTTAGAAATCTTGAACTCCATACACACTGTGCTGCGAAGGCTTGGCTTTCAAGTCGTTCAAAAGGGTATTGCTTGTAGGATATATAATCAAGGACAACATTCATCGCACAGACCAAAACATACCTCTTGTTTGTGCAGGTCAGCCGCCTTGCAAAAAGCCTGGACCCCGACTGTCAGTGACAGGGAGTGAGTGGCTGCCTCAGGATCTGTGTCATCTGCCGCTGCAGCCTGTTGGCAGCCAAGAACCAGCAACTAGACCCAGCTCTACTTCTAATGGTGACTGAACTTCGCAAACCAATACTTGACCCAATCAGCAGACTCCCTGTCTATTCAAGTTGCATGTAATTTTCTGGAATCAAATTCTTCACGGTGGGTATTGTCTGAGCTGCGCATCTTGACTGGCAGTCCTTAGATTGCTGCTGCCAAAGACACCACACGACGGTTGGCAGCTTGTCACTGCTAACGAGAGTGATCCATAAAGCAATAATGGGGATATTTTGCAAACCTCGCTACACAGTGACTAGTAGCGTCCGAACACAGCATCCGTTCAAATAACATTCAAGTTGTTAGGAATGCGGCCGAGGGGCTTCAATGCAGCGCAACCCACATCATCTAAATCTCTCCAACTTTATTGTAGGACTAATCTTGCCGAGGAGGGATGTAAACTCGTTGCTTGCACGGTGCTCTAAGTGTGATGGGTTGTTTTGTGAAACAGACTTTGAGCATATGAAGAGGGCATTATGCCCGAGTTGCGCAGTGCTGGTCGGCCTCAGAGAAAAGCTGCACTTGCCGCAAGAGAGAAGCTAGCAGACGCAACACCCAAGAGCGGTCGAGGCAAGGCTGAGAAGGGCCCGGACACGGGCCATAGAATAGCTAGTGGTTCTCCAGATCAACCAAATAAGGCAGGCACAACTCCCAAGGCAGCACAACCCCTTCCCAAGGCACAACCAAAGGTTGAAGCCATGAAGAAAGAGGAGGGGCAGACCGATAGAGACAAGCACACGCAAGAAAAGAAGGAGGAAGAAGGCAGCACAGCTCCCTTACCAGAGAAGGCAAGTTCGCTGGCTGTAGGCATGTGTCTCGTGCAAGCATCGGCATTCATCCCCCCTTTTGCCGCAGGTGCAAGTGGGAGGAGGGCCAGAGTACTTTGTAGATCGCAAGTTGGGGAAAGGTGGATTCGGACAGGTCTTTATAGGTCGCCGTGTCAATGCCACCAAGCAGCGAGATGGAGCCAACGCCAACCTGGTAAGGACTTCTAGCAGAGGTCTGTGGATGTAATGTAGCTCAGACCCTCCTGACCAACCCCTTTACTGGTGCAGGTTGCTCTGAAGTTTGAACACAGGAGCAGCAAAGGATGCAACTATGGCCCTCCGTATGAGTGGTCTGTATACCAGTGAGTGATGAACCGCTGTCGCCAGCTCTCAGTCTGCTGCATCTGCTTGGTGGGAACCGCAGCATGCTGACCTTTCATAATTCTGCAGGTCTCTGGGAGGTGTGCATGGCATACCCAAAGTGCACTTCAAGGGACGACAGGGCGACTACTACATCATGGTGGGTCATACAATGCAGCAGCAGTAGGGTTTGTTACAGTCTGTTGCAGGCTCTGTCACCATTCAGGAGCTTGCATCAGCTTTCAGCAAGCAGGAAATACAAGCTCACTGGGTTATGCCAATTGATCAACCGAGCAGAGATCATGGTCCTGATTCTTTTGCAAATCATGCAGGTGATGGACATGCTTGGTCCCAGTCTGTGGGATGTATGGAATACCCAAGGGCAAGTCATGAGCCAAGAGATGGTGGCATGCATAGCAGTAGAGGCACTTTCAATTCTGAAGGATCTGCACAGCAAAGGGTAAGCACAGCAGTGTTTCTCTATCCAGAAAGCAGTAAATGATAGCATACAGTAGCAAGTGGGCGCGTAATCAGTGGGCCCCCAATTTTTGTGATATGGAGTATGATGACGTGACGACATGCCCAGCACCAACAGACCAGTTTCAGCAGACATTCATGACCCAAGTATGCTATACTACTATTCCTGCTGCACTGCAGTTTTGTTCACGGTGATGTGAAGCCAGAAAACTTCCTTTTGGGGCAAGCTGGCTCTCCCAATGAGAAGCGTCTATACCTGGTTGATCTGGGCCTGGGTGAGTCAACTTGAGTGGACCCATGAGCGTCCGACAAACGGAACTCGGCAGCGCGTGTGGCATGACCAGTGTCGCAGCGGCAGTGACTTGTCTTGGACTGCTATCAGCAGCGAATCCGCTGGCCTGGCAGACAGCCTGTAGGATCTTGATCGCTGTTGTGTCGTCGCTCACGGTACAGCATGTGTCTCTTGCTTTTCAGTACTTCATCACACTGTTATATTTATGATTTGTTACTGACTGGGTTGGTGTCTCCTATACCTGTCTGCTTTGACAGCTACCCGCTGGAAGGACACAGTGTGCGGCACTCATGTAGAGTATGATCAGCGGCCAGATGTGTTCCGTGGCACAGTGCGCTATGCCAGTGTCCATGCACACCTTGGGCGCACAGCCAGCAGGCGAGATGACCTTGAATCTCTTGCTTACACTCTGCTGTTCCTGTTGAAGGGCAGGCTGCCATGGCAGGGCTATCAGGTAAGAGTAGTAGCAGCAGCTCATCGGCAACGTAGGTGAAGGGATAATACTTGCAGTGGCAGCAGCTCATCAGCAACGCACTTGTAGGGGTAACACTTTCAATCACGGCGCTCCTGAGCGCGTCAGTACGTGTTGACTGTTCTGGCGCTGTCAGCCCCTGAAGTTCTGTCATTGTCACTATATGCCGTCATCAATGGTTGACTGATTGCCAGTCCTTGATTGGGTGTATGCCAACAACTGTTTGTGTGTCATGCGCAGGGTGACAACAAAGGTTACCTAGTATGTAAGAAGAAGATGGCCACCAGTGCAGAGATGCTGTGTCGTTACACGCCACCAGCATTCAGGCAGTTCACAGAGGGTGTGGTGAATCAGAAGTTTGATGAAGAGCCGCGGTATGAGGCTTACATGAAGCTGTTTGAACCACTCTGTGGACCAGGGCCACAGCGTCCTATCCTGACAGAGGGAGCAAACAAGGTGAGAAGGGGCCCAATATGCAAGGCTTGGATTGTGATGCAGGGCTGACAGGGCATGCTATAGCACAAATGGGGCCCCCCAGTTCCCAAGACCATGCAACTTACCTCTTTAAGCTGTGCTTCTTGATGCATATGCAGCTGCTTACTGTCGCTGTTGGTCAGAAACGTGGACGTGAGACGGATGAGCTAGCAGAGGACACTGCACCCAAGAAGAAAGTGCGCCTGGGGCTACCAGCAACACAGTGGATCACAGTTTACAATGCACATAGGCCAATGAAGCAGCGGTGAGTTGCTGTCCAAGCACCTTGCACAGGAATACGAGTCAGGTTCCATTTGTATAAGTGTCTTTGTCCACGTTCGGCAATACAGGGGCCATGATGCATGGCAATGGCATGCGCACCACACCTGCCCGAGTGCACGTTGTGTATGTGTCCTGTGTTGAGTTCTGAGCCGAGCTACCCTTTGCCTTCTTGCAGGTACCACTACAATGTAGCCAACACTCGCGTTGATCAGCACGTTGAGAAGGGCAATGATGATGGATTGTACATTAGCAGTGTAGCGTGCTGTCAGGAGCTATGGGCCCTGATCATGGATGCAGGCACTGGCTTCACAGCGCAGACATACAGCCTCAGCAACCAGTTCCTGCCCAAGGAGTGGATCATGGTAAGACCAGGCTGTAAGCAGACCCACCTAGAAGAGGAGAGAGGCATCATGTGGCTGGATTACTGCTTGCATCGCAATAAAGAACATACCCCTGAACAGCAAGTAGCATGATCTGCGACTGGATACTGTTGACCTGCTGCGTGGTGCCTTCTGAGAGTGACTTTGTGCTGTATCTATCTTGCAGGAGAAGTGGGAGGAGGGTTACTACATTACTGCTATGGCTGGTAGCATGAGCAGTGCTAGCTTGGTGGTCATGAGCAAAGGCACCCCTTACACACAGCAGAGCTACAAGGTGCGTTGTGCTCAGCTGCTGTCTGCCTGTTTTCTATGGTAGTGTTAAAGCTTCTCATGGAGGCCCGTTGTTACGGCTCGTGTATGTGTGTAGTGTTCCAAACATGGCATTAGGCGCTGCCGTTGAGGAGCCTCTGTTGTATACTGTGCTGCCGTTGACCAGGTGTCAGATAGTTTCCCCTTCAAATGGATCAACAAGAAGTGGAAGGAGGGCTTCTATGTCACAAGCATGGCCACCAGCCACACACGGTGGGCAGTGGTCATGAGTCGCAATGCAGGCTTTGTAGACCAGTGTGTGGAGCTGGACTTCCAGTATCCTTCTGAGGGCATTCACCGACGCTGGGATGCTGGCTTCCGCATCACAGCATGTGCAGCGACACCAGACCAGAGTGCCTTTGTGCTCAGTGTGCCTCGACGCAGACCTATGGATGAAACACAGGTACTGACCACGAGAGCAAGGGGCAAAGGAGGCCTGCCTTCTCTGCCCTGTGTAGTGCCATGCACCATGTTTGTATGCCATTGCACCAGCTGCCGTGTGTGTTTAGATCGTTCTTGTATGTTTTGTTGCTTACGGGGTTGATTGCTGAAAAGTTTGCTGTGATGCTGATCGTTAGAACCTGACTTTTGAAGTGTGGCTTGCCAATATCACCTGCTGCAGGAAACTCTGCGTACTAGCGCGTTTCCCAGCAGTCATGTGAAGGAGAAATGGGCCAAGAATCTGTACATTGCTGGCATTGCTTATGGTAGGACAGTCAGCTAAGCCATACGGCAGCAGAAACTACACACTCTGTATACGGCAGGCAATGGGCACCAGCATCTGGTGCGCTTATTGTAGCTGCAGTACTAGGCAGTCGCTGGCGGTGTCATACTCGGTTCTGATGCGGGCAAGGTATGTGATTCAGCAGCAGCAACACGGGCCGTCTGCTGCTCACACACAGTGGAGGCTTCTATGCTGGCAATCAGATGCTGGCTGATGGATATTCCCTTCAGGCCATGTGCAACATATGTCTTGGGTGGATATTCTATTGTGTGCTTGCGATGCTTGCGGTTGGACACATGGCATCAGGATTATAAACAGGCGTGTGCATCGCCAGAGAAGTATTGTTGGATGGCTTGCTTGACCAGGTTTGTTGTGTGTGTCATCAACATGGCATGCAGCACTTGTTTGTCAACCACTGGCAGTGACGCTGGTGTTCACTGCAAATGAGCATTCTCAAAGTCAGGTGTTATTCAAGCGCGGAGCTCAGCTGTGAGTTGTCATACAGGTAGTTGTTTCAACCAGCACCTGACTGTCAGCAGTATAATTAAAGTCTCAGCTGGCCTAGAAGAGCAGCCCTTGGTGTGTATGAGCTTCGCAAGCACATGGCTTCTGTGTTTTCCTGCAACTATTCGGACTATGTTGAGTCACTTGGATTTGGGTCACATCACGTCACAACCCTGTCTGCAGTATAGCAGCACTGGTACACGTATTTTTGACTATATGGCATGCAGGGTAATATCGTGTCAAGGAACAGTGTTGCAGTCAGTAGATGTACTGAATCTGGACAAGTTCAAGCATGCATCAGTATTGCAGCCTTGTGGATGTGTTTGTGCCTCTTTAAAGCTGTACTACCGTAATAGTACTACATGATGACCACTGGACTATGATATTGCCCTGGCTTTTATGATCATCACAGCGCTCTCCAGGCCTCTTCAAAGCTGTACTACAGTAGTGGTACTACATGATGACCTCTGGACTATGATATTGCCCGGGCTTTTACGATCATCACAGCGCTCTCCAGGCATCCCAATGGAGTTTTGGCAGGAACACCAGACTTTCAAAGTTGATTATATATATAGGAACTTTCAAGTCGGACTGCAACAACGCCGTTAACCATACTATTGTCACTATGGTTTCCGGGCTTGCAGATGACTGATACTCTGCTTGCAGGTTGCTTGCTTGGCATGCGTCTGGATCTGTAGCAAGATATATACAAGGCCACCACGTACACTCAAGAATCATGACTGGCAGGAGAGCATCCTTCACCAGAAGCTTTGATGCTATAACATGACTGTAAGATGTTGTCGTTGGCTGGGTGCAGATGCCCCGTATTGTGCTTTCCCCCCACATCTATCCTGGCACA
>LWCB01010177.1:0-11547 GCA_001630525.1 Coelastrella sp. M60
CAATGCCTATGCCACGGCTGTTTGCACTACATGCCGCTATGTTGCCTTGTATCAATACTAGTGACAGGTAGTACCTGGCTAAAGTCATCAGACTTGCCGACTTTGTTTCAATATTGATGCACCCTCCAGCATTGGGACAGTCTCGGGCCCAGTGGCCAGGCTGCAACAACAATAACAGCAACAGGAACCGACACAATGTGTCGTGAAGCAAGAGCTGACAATGCGCATGACATCCATCCTCTTCTTCTCGCCTTTGTCACACAGATCAGCTTCCATACACAACGTGCTGTCCACACGTAAGAGTAAGTCCTTTGTGTTAGCACAGCTGCACCATCAGCAGTCTTTGGTGAGTGAGTTCACTCGCTGATCTCTTCTCACCTGGTTGCACTTGTAACACACATTGCCACCGCCACCACCACCACCAGCATTGGGGCAATCTTTGGCCCAGTGACCAGCTTGATTGCACTTGTAACACACACCTCCACCACCTCCGCCACCACCAACGCCAGAATTAGGGCAGTCCTTAGCCCAGTGACCAGTCTGGTTGCACTTGTAACACACATCACCAGCACCACCACCATAACTGCTGCCGCCACCACCACCACCACCACCACCATACCCCCTGCTGTTGCCAGTAGGAGGTGCTGGAGTGTCCTCCCAAGCAAAACGTGCTGCACCAGAACAGAACAGGCATTGTGGTTGGGGCAGAATCACCTCCTGCAGTTATCAGCCTTCTGCAACTGCCTTTGCTGCTTGTCAAGTCAGATAGTCATGCACTCAGCATTGCAACAGCTCGTGGCGGGTCCCCTTGAGCCTCAGATCCTTTCTGCAAACATACTCCCCTGCTTCAGCAGCGCTCATCAGCCCACACATGACTCACCACTTCCTCCCTGTGTACCTACAGTGGCAGATCCACCAACATTCAACCCACTGAGAGACCCCCGTGTGGTGTAACCCACACCAACACCTGATGGGTTCACACCCGTCCCAAAATCTCCACCTGCTGCTGGCTGCTGTGCTGTGCTGCCATATGCTCCGCTGCCTGTCCCGTAGCCAGTAGTGTTGCCACTCCGAGGTGGAGCGTCCAGCTCATCAGCCCACTTGAACCAATCACATTGCTCACCCTGCAGAAGCCAAGCAGCAACAACATGTCGTCTGGATTACAGCGCATGCTGACATGAAGCCTACAGCAGCCCTGACAAGTACAGGCGTAAGATTCAGGGGCCTCAATATTGTCATTGTTGCTGTGCAAAATCACTTCTGTCCCTTAGGGCAATCTCATCCTGCAGCAACACACCATCTCCGTGCATTCTAATCCAGCTTATGAATTTGCCAGAACTGCTTGTTGCATGCACTGGACTATCTGACTGGTGCAACCATGCAGTGCTGCTCATAGATACTGAAGTACCAGAGCAGCTTGTCAAACCATGGCTGCAAGGCTGCAGCTAAGCTGCCAAAGCAGTAAAAGCAGCGGCTATCACCAGCATACCCTGTTGCCCGCAATGCACCTGAGGTTTAGGACACTTGTAAAACACTCTGCCAGGGTTCTTGGATGTGTTGCTGGTCCTGCTGACGGCCGGGGCACCACACACACATAAGACGCCTGCTTCATTGACAGGACCACCACCAGCACCTGCTGCTGTTGCTGGCATACCTGTAAGAAGGCCCAAGATCATCATGCTGACCAGTTGGTACTGGTGTGATGCAGCAATAGCACTATACAAACGCACAGGGGTGTGACTGTATTGCAAACTAGGCAGGAGAGCTCTAACACACGTAGGTGCTGCCTGTTTTGCATAATCACAAATCTGGGAAAAACAGAACAGTAGCAGTGCACAATTTGGCAGTAGACGATTATTTATCCAATTCTGTTACCTGCATAACCGCCACCGAAGCCACCACCACCACCTGTGACAGCAGCAGCTCCTGCTGTCCGCTGTTTAGGAGCAGGGCTCTTCCCCAGCTGATCCCCCCAGCAGAAGTACCTGCACCTGCTGTTGTCATCCATATGCTTGCCACAGCCATAAAACTGACGACCGGGGTTGCGCTCCGAGTTTGATGTTCTCAGAGCTGCTGGTTCACCGCAGTCACAGCTGGGAGCCTCACTGGTGCCTGCAGGACCACCACCACCACCATCACCACCACCATGGTATCCTTGCGCTGATGCTGCATACTGATCTTGACCAGTTCCTGCTTGAGCATTGCCGTACTGCTGATTGCTCATGTTGCTGCCATAAGGTTGGTGACCACCCTGCTGTTGCTGAATGGACCAAGCATCACCCTGTCCTGCTGCTGCTGGTGCTGCTCCATAGCCGTACCCCCCTGGTGCTGCTGCAGTGCTGTTCCAGTGTGCTTGCTGTGCATCATATGCTTGCCCTGCAGCTGCACTCCCTAGTGATGTTCTTCCCGCCTTGACAGAATCACTTGCCAGGCGGAAACCACACTGGGCACCTTCCTGCAGGGCCAGCAGCATGACAATGACAGCAGAATGAGGCATCACCAACTGACTCAAGACTGAAGCAGGTGCCGTGGCGATATATCCGTTAGCACCTCGGCAGACTGCAAGGCTCAAGCCTGGGAGCAATACTCTTCTGCACAGTAGCTGCAGGTGCTGAGGCTTCACAGTTCGTGAAACACCAACGATAGCAAGCTGCTTTATGTTTTTTGCTAGCAGATAGCTCTGCTATACGCTGCTGGTTATGTTTCAGCTGGACACAAACAGGCGCGGAGCATGCACGTCAATACTGCTCCATGCCATAGTCTGCAGCAGCACTTGCACTGACATACCTCATCAGGACATACAAAGTACTGACGGCCGTCATGGCCTGTATCGACAACACACTGGCCAGCTCCACAAGGGCACATGGGTGCTGACAAGGGCATAGCCCCGTCGCCCGAATATGGGCGCTTGTTGCCAGTGGCTTCTGCTGTTATTGTATTGCCTGCAACACAGTTGTTTAACAGTCGAATAGCATGACGGCTACGCACCACATCAGATGCGTCGTCAAGCCTATCAGGTGCCTCTGAGCTAGAGATCCACTAACAACACCTGCACAGCTGCTGTTTGTGAGACAGCTGTAGAAAGTGTGTGTGCCTCCATACGCAGGGTTGTCAAAGTATGCTAGCATTTCAATCGCAGAGCACTACAGTAGTCAACTTCTTCCCCAATACAGTGATAAGCGCTTAGCCCTGGCTGTGATGATCTATGTTGCATTGTCAGTAGTTCAGTAGTGCTACATTAGCACCTTGTGATGCTTCAAACTGCTCCAGCAATGCATACTCCTCGTCGTCGGACATCTTTAGGCCCTACAGACTGGTTGCAGGTAAGCCGCGCTGGTTTGGCTAATAATGGCAGTAGCTCGCTGTAAGCTGCAGCTAGCTGCTTGGACTGTGCCAAGGCAATACAGCTCGTCAGCAGCTGGATGCACTACAGTTCGCAGCCCTGTGCATGTTGGATTCTTGTATGAAATGTATACATTTTTATCCAAGGCCTACCATGCCATTCATATGCGTTCAAATGACACGGCAGCACGTGAGGGCCGTTATCTCTCTTTTGAACAGTCGTGACATGCACCGGTAACGACGTTATACAATCCCATATGTCAGCACAAGAATCACAGCTGCTTGAGAATATGATTGAGGCCGGCTTCGCCGAACAGCAGCCCCATGATGTCCAAACGATAGCCGGATGATCGGACGTCAGGCTCATGAACACCGATCCTGAAGCAGCAGGGAGCTAATGTTGCACGATTGCTTGTTCGACAATATATTGTTGTATTTTTGGAGTGGTGGCTCGACGTGCTGCTCAGTTGAACACGCGATTGGGCCCTGCAGGCTGCAGCTGCTGCAAGACGGCAGCAGTTTTGTCTATGCGTACGACACACGTCCTGATTGACCAAGTCGATGAGATCCCATTGATGCCAAATCGCAAGTCAAGTCAGTAGCCTGTTTGGTGAAACTCACACAGTTACGTAAGCGTGACAGTACCAGGCGTACGGGGCTCTTGATCTTCTACATTGCAACAGATCCGAGCCTGCGCACTCGACCGGCATTGCCGTCATTACTTCTTGTTCCACCTGTGGTTGGACTGCAGGAGCGAATCACATGTTTCAGCTTGTGTCGTGAGGTAATACCTGCCGATACAGCAGCAGAAGAAGTTGGATTGTGGCGCAAACCTTGTGCTCGCTATGAAGAAGATGATTCGAAGCTCTTTTACCCAGCTATTGATACAAACCGTGCTCGTCACGGTGATGGCATCGCCTGGGGTGTTCTGCTTCAGCAGACGTTTGCATCAGGTCCTCACAGGTGGGGGCCAAGACAGCAGAGCATTACCAGTGATATTCAGATGCTTCACAGCAGATCTACCTTTGTGATTCAACTATATTAATTTCTTCTGCAAAGCAGTACTGAAGTCTGCCACGGCTGCAGCAAGAGGCTGTGGGCTTTGTGCTCATGAGATCAGCACCCTGCCTTCACATCACTGCTGCTGTAGCTGCCACTGCATATATTCACAGCGTCACCGGGATGTTGCTATCAATCTACTCAGCAGTCATCACCATTTGCTGCTGCAATGATCTGCAGGTCCTGCGCCAGATCTTGCTGCTTATCGGCGTGCTGGTTGTGACAACTTCACCTCAGATCAGTGGCAGCCCCTGAGGCCAGCCTTCCACTTGACAGTCCCTTACGGTAATAACATGAATAACTGCGGATGATAACAGCATGGTCACAGATTTGTTTGATGAATGTGCCTGTCCACTAGTAGGTCATGCATCTGCTGCAGTAGTGTGCTGTATAAGACATTGCACCTGATATTGGCTGCTGCTGCTGCTGCTGTTGCTGTTACTCCTGCTGCTGTTACTGCTTCAGGCTGGGTGAACGACCCTCATGGCATGTTCCAACTGAATGGCACCACTCACATATTCATGCAGTACAACCCCAAGAAGATCCAGTGGGGTAAGTGTGCAAATTGGCTGACTTGGTCACCCATAAAATGCTTACTAGGAGCGGTCTGCAGCACAACAGGTCACCTTTTAGACACACCGCCTTGGTCTACTGCTGATACCAGCCAATGTTCAACCGGCAAGAAGCAGCTGTCATAAGCAGCATGTCAACCTTACAGGTGTCAAACATGTTTTCCCAGGTCATTTGCAGAGTGCAACATGGTATGGCAGTAATCTCTTGCTTGTCACCAGCCTATCACAATGCCATGACAGCGACTGGCTGCAATGGTTGGAAAAAGCAGCCTCTGTTGGTGTGCTATAAAGTGCAATAGCGCCTGCTGCTGCTGCTGCCATGTTGACCCCCCAGGTGCTCCCTTCTGGGCTCATGTTGTGAGTCGTGATCTGGCCCACTGGACCTGGCTGCCCCCTGCTCTGCTGCCAGACACCTCCTATGACTTCAACGGAGTCTGGTCAGGAGCAGCAACAGTACCTCAGGAGACGGGAGTGCCAGTGCTCACATACACAGGTGACTTCAGACCTGAACATTCTGAGAGTGATGTTCCTCACAGCACTTCTATCACAGGTTTATGACACTTTGTGTCTTAAAAGCTCCTGGGTGTTAGTGTGCGAAGACACAGATATCAAATCCCTCACAGCTGGTTTGCTGCTGCTGCTGCTGCTGCATGTATGGTTCCCCCTGACCCCCAGCTGCCGGCACCTTGATTCCCGAGATGGGCAACTTCTTTCAGCAACAGGCCCTGGCAGTTCCCGAAGACATGAGGGCCGACCCACTGCTCAAGAGGTGGAAGAAACCAGACACAAACCCATTCATAACACAGGTACATCACCTGCACCGCACACCTTGAGCACACAATGCTGTTGACATCAATCAGAAACACTTGGGTAACTTGCAAAGTCAGATATAGTCACATCAAGCTGAACACTGCTGCTTTGTAATCAACCTACTGGAGCTATTGGTAATTGACTTGCCCTACACAACCCAACTCCACAGCTGCTGCAATCATTGCTGCCCCACTACCACCACCACCACCACCACCCGACCTTGTCCCCTCTTCTTCATCCCCCCAGGTCCCCCCAGGTGGCATCAACACTCAGCTGCGTGATCCCACTGAAGCACGTCATGCTGTCTGGCTGGCACTCACTAACAGCAGTGCTGCTGCCGGGAATCCCTCACCGCTGCCCAGGAGTCACTTTGCCTTGGCAATTGGTGCTCAAGCACACTGTCTTGGTGGTGGGGCAATATACACAGCACCAACCATGACTGGTCCTTGGAGTTATGCTGGCAACCTCTACAACCAGCTCAACATTCAACCAGAGGTCAGCCAGTCAGAAGTAGTAGCAGGCAGTGTTGTGACATTTCATACGTCACTGTCTTGTGGTTCTATTCAGTGAGTGAAATAGTCTATCTGTTCAACATGTTTCAAACAGTGCTCAAGGGTTATGATGCCTGTGGGTTTATCAAACTATGCTGCACTGGTTTCAAACATCACCGCTGCTGCTGCATCGTTTTCCTGTACATGTCTATCATTTGTTCCTCCCCATAACTCCATCTGCGTTTCATGCCGTTTGATCTCCTCCAGCTGAATGGTCAGTGTCTTGCCTCGCGCACCTCATCCAACAACACAGACAGCAGCTGGCCCAGTCCTGCTTATGGAGGACCTTGTGATCAGTTTGGGGCTTACTGCAGAATGTGGGAGGTCGTGGACTTCATGGAGCTGGAACCAGGTGGGAGTATGGCAGACTGTTTGCATGTCACACAGAAACTGTTTGCATGTCAAGGTAGGAAGCTGGGGAGGGTGGGGGTATCCATGTATATAGATCACATCTCCGCCATTGCAGCTCTCTGTGATGCAGAGAGGTCTCTGTTGACCGTAGTGGTTTGCCTGCTCTTACAGGTTTGTTCATGTTGAAGTGGGATGATCAGAGCAGCTTCAGAGGGCTCTTCTCAATGGAGTGGTATGTTCTGGGGAATGGACCTTGGGACTACTCTGCTGTCAACCCACCAGGAGTGATGCGTTATAGCAGTGTTGCCAACAATGTCAGTGGCAGCAGCAACAGGAGTACATCAGTATTTGGTCAGCAGTACAGCACTTACCCAGACACAAGTCTGCCATCAAAAGCAGCAACCACTGCCAGGACTGCTGCTCCTCCTGATGCTATAGGCAACAGCAGCAGCAGCAGCAGTGGGTTCCAGCAGCAGCAGCAGCAGCAGCAGTATGATCGTGACTTCAACTTCTTGCAGACCAATGATGATGCGTCTTTGAGGAGTTTATTCCGTGGTGAACTTGATGGTCAGAGGTTTGCACCTCAGAGAACAGGTGAGAATGAGGGAGGAAAGCCAGAGCAGCAGCGACTGATAAGTAACACAGCTGCTGCCAGGTGCATGTACTGTATGATACAGTCTGTATCGGGCGGCAGCACCATACCATTCAATAATCTATCATATACACAAGCGATAAACCCCAGGGGACTCTCGTGCCACCCATCATCACAGCCTCCAGGCCATTGAAGTACACCAAGACACCCTGTACTCAGAACCATGGCTGAGCAACACCCACTCAGAAGAGGTCACAGTGACACAAGCAGGAGGCATGGTGAAAACATCAGTGTTGAGAGCATCTAGTCTTGCGGTTCTGGCTGTTGTTCCACCAATGCTGTTGGTTGTCAGGCAGGAAGGTTCCCTCCACCTCGACACTGTCTGCTGATTTGTCAGTGTCATTGTGGCTGGCTGCTGCTGCTGCTGCTGCTGCTGCTGCTGTCGGTGTAGATTATGGCAGCATCTACGCCTCCATGATGTTCAGAGACAACATCGGCCGTCAGATCATGATGTCATGGATAATGGAGTCTGCTCAGAGTGAGTGAAGAGAGAGCAGACTGCTGCCGCTGCTGCTGCTGTGCCAATATCACGCACCCCAGCAACAGTAGCAATGACGGGCAATGTTAATGTGACCGACAACTATCATTGCAAGCAGATATGCTGCCAGCGTTGCATGCATACTATTAGCATGTCTGAAAGATTGTTCCACTTTCATATCTTGGCAGAATGCAGTGCATCCCACCTGCTGCTGCTGCTACTGCTGCCAGCTTGTATCAATGCCTGCAGCGACCAGTTTCCAGATGTTATCATGCGCATGGGCTTCAAGGGTGCTCAGTCTCTTCCTAAAGCCCTGAGTTATGACAGCAGCACAAAGACCCTGAGGGCATACCCGGTCAATGAGACAGCACTGCTTAGGGGAGATATGGTGAGCTGTTAGGGGAGGGGAGATCGTGAGTGATCACTGTCAACAGCATGCAGTTGACTGTCTGCTACATTCCTGATTTGTTGATTGTCAGCACCTGAACCAGTCTGTGGGTCCTCAGGCGTCCAGCACACTTCAGCACTAACATGCAGTGCCCCGCTGTAGAGCATGTAGGTCCTGGTTGTGTTGTGCTGAGCAGCAGCTGACAGGAGATTGCTGATGTTTGCTATGATATTTATGTCCATCTTTGCTGTTGTCAGGTGTTCAATGAGACTTCATTCCCTGTCAGTAGCATCAACAACATCACAACACTTGTCTATGAGGGAACTGTCAGCAAAGCAACACAACAGAACGATACCAGTCGTGGTGCTGATCAGCAGCCAATGGCCAGACAGTTTGAGGTTCAGTTAAACTTCTCACTGCAACCAACACAAGCAGCGGCAAACAGCACAGCAAATGTAAGAAACAGCAGCAGCAACAGCGGTGTATCTGGTGCAGATGCTTTTGCAGTGGGCCTGAGGATCCTGACAGGCAGCGGTACATATGCTGATGTCATTTTGAATGGCACGCTGACATCAGCAGACAGCAGTAACACATTATATCACATCACAAGCCTGTCAGTTTGGGTGGACAAGAGCAAAGCGGGTGGAGCAACCAATGTGACGTATATGGAAGGCGGACCAGTGCCTCTACCTGTCACTAACACATGGCAGGTGCCAGATAACAAGTTGTCATTGTCAGTGTGGGTGGACCACTCAGTCATTGAAGTGTATGCTATGGGTGGTCTGGGGCGTGTTACAAGTAGGATATACCCTGATGATGACACTGTGGCTTGGGGTTTAGCGGCATGGGGGGAGCCTCCTCGCCGTATGGGCGGCAGCAGCAGCATGTTGCGTGTGCTGCTGAATGGTCAGGTGTGGAAAGTGGAGAATGCCTGGCTGCCTCCAGACTGCTGAAGTGTCAACAGCCACTTGTTTGGGTTACTGTGGGTCATCCTGCACTGATGATTTGCATGCTTTGAGTGATTGATCAGTTTACACTTGCTTCCAGGACTTGACGTGTGCCGGCGATGCAAGTTGCACATTTGAACTACAGCCTGTATCTTTGTGAAAGGAGATCTGGCTCATGCAGTAAAGTAAATGGAATGCTGGCTGATATTGACAGGCAATTGCTACCCCAGTTTTGTGTTGTCCCAGCAGAGATGCTCTGGCACTGATTGATAGTTGCTGATTGTCAGCGACAACAACTTGAAGGTTGCATGCTCATTTGTAGGACAATTGCACAGGCTTTGCCCCTTGACTGGTGCAGTCATAAGCCCTTGTTTTGGCAAGCAAGGGGGTTGAACAACTTGCCAAGTGATTATCCATCAGAACAGTATGATATTGTTTGTATTGATGTCCAATTGGATTGGGCAGGAGCATTGCTTGAAACATTGCAAGCAATGTGGGTTGTTCATTTAGTGTCTCACTATGTTGATTTGTGACTGCCAGTGCCACTAGAAGCAAACTGGGCCCAGTCCGTAATGCCTGAAGCAAGCCGCTAGATGACCATTTGTGTGCACTAGTTGTAGTTGTTTGCTTGTATGTGCACACTGGTTTCAGCAGCCACCAATGTGCACATGTAAACAAGTTAGCCATGCAACAAGTAAGATGCACATGTGTTGTGGAAGATCTGCAACCTCCAGCTAAGTTTGTAAACAAGTTAGCCATGCGACAATTAAGATGCTTGATATAACTGAATGGTATGCTCTGGGACTGTAAGTGTGCCACACTTGCGGAACTTCCTTTGAAAGGCTGGCTCATCCACACGCGTACGGGCAGTTGTCTCCCTTCAGCCTGCAAGCCAGTGCTCTCATATGATGATGCTCAGTGAGCTTGTTCATTTGAGGACAAGCAAGAAAACTGTTATGCTTTCATCATGACAAAAGCTTTGCCCACAGCAAGCCACAGCAGCCTGCAGTCTGACTGGCAGTCGGACTTGGAGACCCTGGGTGTTTAGGCCCTCCGAGGGCCTGCTAGGCCTGCAAGACCTGCCAGCTGGCAGGTCCACTGGCAGCCTGGCACCATGCCATTGAATTGCAATTGGTCCTCTGATGCCCGGCTAGCTAGCCTATAGGGTTAGTGCATCTGCAAGGTATGTGCTGATTTTATTACTGATCCAACACATTAGTGTTGTTGTCCTAAAGAGGGTTCAGCTTGTTCAACACACTGCCAGGCTGGCAGCACCTGGTAATCTGAACATTGAAACTTCTAAGTGAACCTGCTCCAGCTTGTGCTGAGCAAGTGGCCATTCATCCACCTTGACTCAACCGGATGGCATCCGGTTGTCGCAAGTGGCTCAATAGTTCCCATCATGGGATGTTGCTGTTGATGACACTTGTCACCTTCTTGATCAATCAATTGATGCTCTGTCACGGTAGTCGTGCTGACATGAGGCCAAGCGCAAGTAGGCCGATGGGGCTCCATATCGCACCCGGTGCTTGCTAGTCATTCATGCAGTGAGCTATTCAGGTGGACCATGATTTTGGCTCTCTGAGAGAGCCCGTTAGCATTCTATTGCATATACCTCAGGGTATCACTGCCCAAGGGCTGTATGGCCGGAGTGGGTTCACTTGTTTGTTTGTTTGCTGTTCAAACAGCAAACTGGAGTTCCAGCTGTTTGGCCCTTATCTTCAAAAGTGCCTCCCCGAGATGCTTGAAGAGACACTCATACCAAGCATGCCATAGTGATTGGCAGTCCCACAGACACTGCGAACACTACAACCTCAGAGAGGCTGTAGGCAAGACTGTAGTCAATTTGAACAGATCGCTGCATTAGAGACCAGCAGGCATCTGGTGCAACATAGAGCCCCATCGGCCTACCTGCGCTTAGTTTCACGGCAGCACAACACAACAACATGAAGCAGGCATGTGGTTAACCGCAGCACTGCTGTCAGATGGCTGAAGACATCCTGGATGGTCCTGAACAAAGCACAATCATGATCTAGACTTGTGTGTGCAGTGTAGAGCACATTGTCCTACTTGCAAGTGCAGTTGGTATCATAAGAAGAAAATGAGATCTCTAAACAGTGCAGGGGCCAGCCGCTGGCCAGGCTCGGCTTGAGGCTGCCAAGTACCTCACACAATATATGCATGTTCACACTGGTAGATGACAGGATCTGTACAGGCAATGAATAGTAGAGATACCCTTTCCTGCCACAAGGCCCAACAAGATGCAAAGAGACCAAGGAGTGTTTGAAATCAAAGTCCTAGCTATCACAGTGAAGAAGGCTTGGCAATATGCAAGTTGCCTACCATAGCTGTACAATGTGCACACAGTGTGTTGTGTTGGTTGACCAAATGCAGTCT
>LWCB01010196.1:0-22906 GCA_001630525.1 Coelastrella sp. M60
CACCATTCGCAAAGCTGGTATGTCGGCATGCCTGCTGGTCCGCAAGGACCCCTGAAGCTGCTGTCGCAACTAACGCAACTGCAGCCATGAAGAGCTTCGCCAGTGGAAGCTTCGGTCCTAAACTGTTCAGAGAATTAGCTTTGGACTATAGGCTAGTTCACAGGACTGATCTGCTTAGCAAGCTTGGGATCAGAAGCAGACACAACCGCTTGCTGTACTCGGTACGAACTGACTGTGTGTCTCAGCCGCACACTGATCGCCATGCTGTGAGCAACAGGACAGGATTGCCCGATACTATCCAAGAAATGTTGCCCAAGCCTTAGGCAGTGGTATCAGTGCAGGTACCAGTCTGAGTGCCTGGCAGATGTTAGGGCAGGTCATGCCCATGATTGTCAGTAAAAATATGTACAAGCAATAATCTTCCAGGAGTATGTTCATAGCATCCACCTGTCAAATTCATCCAGCAATGCACGTAGCAGCGGGTTCATGCAACCAACCACCTTGTTTGTAGCATCAATCAAGCAACAAAGTATATCGTGCTACTGCTGTCCGGTGTCTGCTTTTGCAGGTCTCAATGTTGGCACTTGCCTGTGTCCTGGTGCTGGCAATCTGGGCCACAGGGCACTCTATGCAGGCAGCAGAGGATGCAGACAGCAGGTATGCATCCCAGTGACAGATGCCTGACAGTTTGAACCTTGTCAATTAGGCTGCATCTTGTGAAACATCTCACTACGATGTACGCAGCAGGACCAGCCTCAGCTAAGCTTGGTTGCAGTACGTCCGCCACTCATACACTTGAGTACGTTCAGGGTGTCAGCAATGTGCATGTTGCACGCTTGCTCAAGCTGCAGATTGAGGTACATGTTACTGAGCCGCCGGCTCATGATGCCGCTAGACCAGGCGCCATGTTGATGAGCAGGGTCTCATGGACTGTGCAAGCAAACAAGGCCATCAAATTCCTAGACAGCATCTCAACCCAGCTACCAGAGCTTGTCTTGATGGACCCCTATCAACGTGTATCTATCGCTTGACCTGTTTGCAGTTCAACATTACAAATACGTAGAATTGGTGCCCCTCTCAGCAAAAGCAGTGCAGCAGCGGGTCCTGCAGCTGCAGAGACACAAGATTCTGCTGCCAATGAATCAGCATCAGCTGACGACCTCAGCTATACTGATGCAGACAGCAACGCATATGCGAACAACAAGCGAACAGAGCAGGAGTCGCAAAGTCAAGGGCAACAGCAGCAGGGAGGACATGAGACCCAGCAGCAACAGAGCGCACGAGCAGTAGCAGGTAACGCAGCAGCCGCAGCTGCAGCAGCAGGTGCGACAGCGGCGGCCAACGGCGCCAATATTGTGGACGCGGTGGCAAACACAACCGACAAGCTGTACAAGCAGCCTCAGCAGCAAGCAGGGCCAGCAGCAGGGGCTGGCGGCGGGGCAGTACAGTCAACATTGGCCAACACAACAGCTGCCAATGCTACAGCAGCAGGCCACTGAAGGCAAATTGTCTGGTATTGCATTTACCCTAATGTTGCCTACTGACTGATCATACAGTAGAGATGCTGATAAGACAAGAAGTCATGTGGGGACGCTCACATATGGGTTGGTATTTGATACAGAGACTGTGTTGTTTGATGGCCAGTGATTGGCGCAAGTTTTGGCACTTTATCGAGTAGAGCACAATAACCTGTACAAGCTTGTAAGGGCGCAACATGTGGGCTCTGGTGTGCATGGCATACCATATAGTAATGAGATTGCACTGCAAGACGTCTTGCTGGTGGTAGACCACCAGTTGACAGTGGTCATGGTCAACATGCATCCATGGTCAAGTCTGCCTACAGTCATGGCTCTCGCATTGGCAGGTTGGTCTACCTTGCTCTGTCTTTGTCAGCGCACAAATCGGTTCTGTTCATCACAGAGGTATAATGACCATTTTACTACAGCAGTTACCTTGGTGCACTTCTTGTTTTGTGCCCCCATGAGCCATGTGCTGGCTCCTTACGTTTGATGGGTAACTTGTAGTAGTAGCAGCAGTGGTAATGGTAGTAGTAGTATGTTTGTTATATGGCCAGCGTTGAACGTTACTGCATGCTTCTGTGCTGCTACAGCCTTTGCAAATCAGTGAGTGCTGAAGAATTACTGAAGTTACCATGCTGTTACAGAGTGTGGAGGGCAACATGCTTTGATACACAAACCCAATCACAAATCTGGGTAGATTCAAGGCGTTACATGGCATCAGAAAAACAAACAAATAAGCCCGCTCCGGCCATACTGCCCTGGGGCATTTGACTCACTGAAGGCTATGGCATCAGCTTGCCCCTACACCTACTATCTTCGGTCCCCCGGCCCCACCTGCTGCTGTTGCTGAAGCTACAGCTGTTGCCACGAGTCTCCTCATGGAGTCTAGAGTTCCTCTTTCACGCAGTATGCGCTCCAGGTCCTGCCTGAGTGCAGCTCTTTCTGTAGCCGACTCCCGAGCCTGCTGGTCCTTGGCAAGCAGAGCAGCCTACAAAGAGAAAGCAACACACAAGGGCTGCTCGCATCAGTCTCTGCTAGGTGACCATGCCCGGTATGGGGTCAATGCACAGCATGCACAATACAATGCCCAAGCAACTCAACTGCAGTGCAGTGTAGCAAAAGAAGAACACAGCTTGCCTTGTAAAGCAAGAAAAAGGTGGGAGGAATCTCTCCTGTAAGGAGGTGTCAAAGCTATCAGAGGGATTACTGCATAACAGGACCATCATGCAGTGCAGGCTATGGACAATGGATGCTTGACGTCTAAAGCATGTTACCTGAGCGGCCTTGAGCTTGTTCTCAGATTCCTGTCGTGCAGACTCTGCTGCTTGTAACTGCGCCAGCAAATACCCATGGGGTTGCCCTGCTAGCTGCAGCTGCCCATGCAGCTTTTCAACCGCTGCCTGTGCCCTTACAAGCTTATCTGCATTGCGTGCAAAATGAGGCACAATTTCAGGATAGCTACGATAGCACAGGCTTGTCAATTACACTGGCTTCCTGTTGTACACATATGCCCATCCCCGTTTCCAGAAGACCTGACCACCACCTGTGGAGCACCTGTACCACAAGTGTTGGCCAGGTCTGCTATAAACGTGGATGGGGCATATGTGGTGCTCCACAAGCTGCTGGTGCAGTCAGACAGGGAATCGACTGCATCTGCTCAGTGCTGCCGGAGTTTATGAGATTTGCCAGGTCTGCTGACAGTTGACGGCTGTCACTCTGACACTCACCATCAATATCTGCCTTTTCCCTTGCCAGCTGCTGTTTCTCTCCTTCTAACCGCGCACAGCGGGCCGCTAGGTGTAGATTGTGCTGTATGCGCCGCTGCATTGCACCCGAAAGCTGGCCAGAAGCGTCCTGTCTCAGCAGAACAGAAGCCAACAGTCACAGGTCTACCATCTGATGGCATTCGAGACACCTCAATGGAAAAAGCCTGCCCTTACTGCAGATGATCATCACAAGGCCAGCTCATGTGAATTTGTTGGCAACTGCCTGGAGAGCTTGCATAACGACCTGGTAGTGCTCAAACAGCGCTCACCTGCTGATGTTGTTGGTACTGCTGCTGCAGTTGTGCCTTGTCAGCTGCTGACCTGGCACCAGCCTCTGTTGCTGAGGGCATCAAGGCTACTAACTGTTGCTGCAAGCCAGATATTGCACCTTCGCCTGCAAATCAAACGAGCACAGCCATCAGTGATTGTACGGATGGTAATGCCAGTAAATTGCCAGTGCGGGTTGGCCTCCGATCAGCTTGATGAGGGTGGTTGCAGAACAACTACACTTGCCACAAGCCAGAGTAAGGTATGGCAGCCATATGCTTACTTCCCCCTGCTGAAAGATCTTTTACAGTACCTGGAACCTTAAGGCGGAATAAACACACCTGACTATTGCAGTGGGTCGTCAAGCAGACCCATAGCCTGGACCCTGACTGCATCAATGAGCAACCTGTACTCACCTGCTGCAGCTGCTCCAATGATTGCCTTGTCGAGCACACCTTCTGCAGCCTGGTACTCCCGCAGCTTGGATTGCACTCTGAACAGCAAACATGGTTGATGCAATTAGCACAATTGGGTATCTGACATGCTGTGACATGCTAGCCTGACATCAGATACGCAGCAGAACAAAGACGGCTTCATACTGCTGTGTTGGAGCCCACTACACCGTTGTTCAGACAAGTACCAAGCCTGGGCTTGCGCAGAGCATAGGCTGATGCTATCTTGTGCCCTGATACATGTACTTACCTATCCAGTTGCTGCTGCAGGTCCAGGATCATATTCCTGCTGTCTCGTTCCTGCTGATCCAGCTCAGCTGTCAAGAGCTGCACCTTCTCAGTCAGCATCTCAAGCTGGAGCTCAAGTTGCTGTACTGCAGTGCCACGTTCTTCACTGAGCGCCTGCACATGCACAAGAAGTACATGCCCATGTTGCCAACATGACAGCTAGTAACTTGGTGCTTGACAAACACCAATGTTATGCAATGTAGCATGGCAGCTATGGTCTGCTGTGCTGCTGATGTGTGTATCCCGAATGGTGGTTGCTACAGGTAAGGTGCAGGGAGCTAAAGACACTTGGCGGCGGCTGGCAGAGGTCTCCAAACATACACACATCAGGTTTATCTAACACACACCTGCAACCTGGTGAGCTCAAAGGTCTTGAGCTTGATCTCGCCCAGCAGTTCACTGTGTGATACATCAGCACGGGCAGCTGCTTCACGGGATGACAACAGAAGTTCCTCATGAGCCAGGCGCAGCTGTCGCAGCTCAGCTTTGGCACGCGATGCTTCATCAAGTGCTGCATCACGCAACTCCCTACATGCAGCCAGGCACAAAACGTCCTTATGGATACATGGCTGCACATCTGCTGCCTGCAAAGACCGCTTGCAGGACAACCTGCAGCAGAGATGCCATCAGTTGATGCTGTACAGCACAACTGCTGCGGTTCTGGCTACCAATGCTGCTGCATGCAGTTCGCCTACCGTGTGCCCAGCTACTCAACCCTGCACAATACCTGAGCATCCTTGCCTCTCTGTCTGCAGTATCAGCAGCCTCCTTGCGTATTCGCTCCAGGTCAGCAGCACCTGCTGCTTGCAGACGAGCCACCTCACGTTCCCAGCGGCTCTCATCCTGCAGATACCATCAGCAGTACCCCCGGGTCACGTCGTTCCATTTGCTGCTATCATTTACCACCAGATCTCCAGTTCACAAAGCGCCTAGGTGTTCACAACAGCGTCCACCACAAATGGCTGTGGAGATTATTGGCTGCGATGGGGTGCCCCACTGCGTGGGTATGGATTGTGTGTATGTGTGTGTGAAATGGTGTGCACTGTTAGCAACTGCTATCTACCCAATGCTCCTTGCAACTATTGCTTACCTGCTGACGTGCTGCATCTCCAGCTACTGCCAGCTTCTGGTACAGTTCATGCCTCTCATTCTTGAGCTGAGATACCTTCTCCTCCTGCTGAGTAAGGCGGTGACTGAGCTCGGATATGCGATCCTCATACACCTTCAATCACCCAGCCAGAACTTGTTTGAATGTGCTCGTCAAGCATTGGCAAATCTCACACTGGAGTACTTGCAGTAAAAGTCCAACAAGGTTGCAGGGTATGCTGCAACAACCCGAATAGCTAGTTACTATGTTGCAATGGATCCATCTGTATCGCACCTGCACTTCCTTGCTGAGGTAAGCCTTATCTGATATGAGCAAGGATAATGTGGCATCCTTATCTCTTACTGCTGCATCAGCTGCAGCCAGCTGTGACCTCAATCGATCAGCGGCAGCCTCTATGCCAGACAAACGTGCAACATTCGACTCCTGCAGCCATATGTCAGCATATGAAGGATTGCCTGCCACCTCAGATAGCATGAAAGGACCTACATAAGTATGCGCCATTGCAGCTTTGTAAGTTACCGACTGGCTGCCAGTTGAAACACAAGTTGAGGATGAAGCTAAGCTGCAGTACATGGCCAAAGGCTGTCCACAGATGTAGCAGAGTGTCACTTACCAGTCTGTCCGCTTTGGCCTGCAACTCATCATACATGCCAGCTTTGGCCTTTGCTACCTCCAAAGCTATGGAGACCTCTTCAAGTTCAGCAGACAATCGTGCTACCTTGGACTCCAGGGCTGATACTGTGTGGGATATTTCATCCTCCTTGTCAGCCTTGTCATGCAGCAAGCGCAAAGCAGATGCATGGTCCTCATGGCAACTGACAGTAGGTAGAAGTAGGCCATCCGACTGTCAGCAGACTGTGAGTGGCAAGCATGCCCTGCAAACTTCGCTGATACTGGGCTGCTATGAAGTTTGTTACCACAGTGAGCTGACATGGTGTTTGCAACCACACCAGCATGTATCGCAATGCTGTACTGTTCTGGTTGCAACTCACCACAGCTGCAGCAAGTCTTGCATTCTCCCGCTGCAGCCTGCTCACTTCTGCCTCCAGTCTGTGTGATGCCTCACGAGATGAAGCTGCAGCCAGTCTTAGGCGCTCATTGTCATCTGCACAAAGCAAACAACACGAAATTACACCAGTGTGAGTCAACCCTGCCGAGCAGAACTGATGCACATCTGCTGACCAATCCATGCCAAAGAGCCAGCAACTTGATGACAAACTGTGGTGGCTTTGACCAATGCTTCAGCATCTTCCCTGCAGCACATGCATCATGAACGACGACAGGTTGAGCATCACCTGTCAGGTCTTTCAAGGCTTCATGGACCTTCAGTCTTACAGCATCGGACAGCAGCAGCTGATCAGCAGGAACCTGCACGAGCCCAAACAGCAGGATAGCTCACTACATGGCTGAATCATCTTGGACCAAGCAAGTTGATTAATCGCTTCTAATGCTTCAGACCCCCATCGCTTGTATGTTGTTCCAAGCAACATGATTCACTTGCACCAATATTACTTTGTTATGAAGGTAGTCAATTAGACCAGACAAACCTTCTTAAGTTGCTGATATCTCTCATCTGAGATGAGGACATCCCTCAAGGCTGCCCGAGCCTCCTGCAGCTGCAGTCGCACTGAAGGAGCGCTCTCCTCTACCTGCACATCCCCAGGAAGCATGAATGGCAGCTGGAAAGCGCTATTGTACAAACAAGCAGCTAAGATGTGTTGGCTTTGCACTGTGTACTTGCAGAAGGGCCCTGGAGGATCTGGTTGTGCATCTGCAGATGAGCAACTTTGCCTCTAAACAGTCACCAAGACCTGGTGAGCCAGCAGCTGCGGATGTCACACGCACACTCCCCCTAATACTTGCTGCTCATAAAGAGTTGGTAGAGTCTGTGCTACCATCTGCTTACTTGTGCTTGACGGTCCTGCAATTCTGCCAACTCATCGTCTATGTACTGCTGGAGTCTATACAACTCTGCATCTCGAAGAGAGAGCTCCCGAGCATGGCGAGCTTCTGCAGCCTTGCGCTCCAGCAACAGCTCCAGCACCTGCAGCAAGCATGATGCCTTGGTCAAGCATGATGGCAGTTGTAACTGTTGCACCCGTGAACGTATTCTGCGTACGTCTGCTGACATTGGATAGTGGATATAATATCACGTGCTGGTTTGCATGATTCTTCGATTGGGGCATCCATATGTCTGAGTTATGTGTCTCACTCATGTTGCCAGCAAGATGAAGGTGTTTATGTGACAGTTTACCTTGGCCTCAAGCTCTGCTACATGCCTTCTGACACCACTGCTGCCTGTGTGCTTACTGGTAGCAGCTTGCTGGGCACCTGTAGAGCCAGAGGAACATCACTGTAGCCCAACAGTGCAGCAGCTGCAACACATTGCTCCAATGCTGCAACATGCTGGATGAATATGTCAGCAGGTTACATGATGGATGGATGCAGACGCATACCAGGAGTGTCGCTGCCATAACTGGTATCTGTTTTGGTAATATCTGAAAGGCCAAGGGACACGGACGACCCTTCGCCCTCTAAGTGCGCATTTGTCTCGTCTGCTTGTTGCTGCTGTACATTGTCTACAGTCGGTCCCTGCATGACACGACCAGAAGCCTGAGCAGCCTGCCATATCAGCTACAACAAGAAATTGATGTCTATTCTTACTTCTAGGTCCTGTATCAACTTGTGCAGCTTCAACTTGATGTTTTCGGACATCAGTCACAAATCACGCATCTCGACGCAGCAGATGATTGCATGTAGCATGCAAAGTCTCAATTTCTGTCAGAATGACTATGCAGTGATTTCATGCGAGTATGCTATGCAACTCGTTGTGAGCTGCCTGGCGCCTAGACCGGACTTTTATGCCTGGCCCTGCCTTATGTCATACAACACCATTATCAACGTATAACGCGTTCGGCGTTGCTGGCAACCCAGCTGTCGTGATGCAGTTTGCAGCTCGGTGACCGTTCGGGGACTGAAGTACAGTTGAGTTGACACACCCACTTCTCTGCCTGTGCCTGCAGGACATGGATACTATGCCAAGCAGCCATGCAGACATGGATCATTGCTGGTCATCGGTTTTCTGCATGCATCTTGTAGCTTCAACGCCTATTTGTCCCTCGTGGACAGACAGATAAGGCAGATGGGGCCCATGGTTGGACCTCAGAAAGTGCTTGGCGTCCCTGCTCGCTGCTTGTCGGTAGCTGCAATAGTGTCTTTGCAGTGTAGAGAGTTGCGCATCACGCCCTTCTTGAACTATGCCCACAGAGTGATGCCAAAGCAACTGTTTGTGAGCAGCAGTTATTTGTTTTATCAGCCAGCATTGCATTCACTTTGCTTTACTAGCCAAACTTCTTTCACACTGTTCCAGCAACCTCTTGCAGCCTTCTGCCATCTCTGCGACACGAGCGGCTCAGCTTTCAAGAGGAGCATTAGCAGCATACGAAGGTTGTAACACCTTGCAGATAAGCTGACACTCGTATGGCAAGCGAAAGGCCGTATGGTGCATCACTTATGTTGAGCTGAGGTAGCAGCTGGCTCTGCAGCCAGGTCACACAGTACTCAGGCAAGCTACTCTTGTTTTAAGCTTGCTCATGCCATAAGCTGTTTTAGCAGATGGTGCAATGCTGGCGTAGTCTAAATGCACTGAGGAGCCCAGACCGTACTACGGTAGTAGCAGTATCACTGTGATGTTGGCAATTGCCCTGTCTCTCTTCAAAGCATCCACTGAAAGCATCACGCCATCCACCAATGGCAGCAGTCAACTTCAGCAAGAACTGGATCGACTGTTTGGCTCGTGCACGAAGTGAATGCAGTGCTGGCTGAATAAGATAAGCAACTCCTGGCTTGCAATGGCCAACTTCAGGAAGCACTCGTGTGAAGGGTTGACACAAGGATCACCCCCTCAACCGTTGCATGAGCAAGAAGTGGCAACTACTCTTTCATGCGATGGTGCAATGTAATGCTGGCAGCCTGACAATATCTGCAGCACTGCAGCTTTTGGAGCTCTGGCCACGTTGATGGGTTGTAGATTGAGCACCATTATGCCACTGATTTGCTGGGGCCCAGGTGCGTGCTACGACCAAGGTCTGGAGTCTGCAGCCATTGTTTAAGTCCCGTCAGTGCGCAGTGCATCATGAGGGTAGGCAGGACGATTATGTTGACAGCCGTGTGAAGCCATCATGTCACACCTATGCAAAGCCATAATACTGGCTGCTGATGCTTGGCATGCTCGGGCTCCACTTGGGCAGTGTACAAATCATAAGTCATCTGTTCCTAGCTTTGATAAGTATGTGTACATTTGAAAACAAACACATGCTGCGGCCCTGTCACCTGAGGCTTGAACCATTGATGTTTGCAGGCAGTGCACCTCCAAGAATGCAGCTATGTATTTCTGAGTCTAAAATAAGCTCAGTTACCTACAGTGCCAATAGCAGGTCATCCCCTCCAGTTAACTTCTGCATCTGTCAATAGACTGCAGCATTAACTCTGGAGGCAACTGGTCTGCTACCTCAACGAGGTATCTTGCACGCAGCACAGGTGTTCGTCAAGCACAATATGCGCTATATCAGATCATTATAGGAGCGAGAATCGTTTCAGGCGTGCAGAACACTCTCTGTGGCCACTCGGTGATCAGCATAGCGTTGCGTTCATCGCACCCGGCATGTCATCATGACTAACCGCGTATCACATGCCGTTGCGATAGACGGACGGGATTGGAAACACGAAAGCCCTGATTTCTTGCACGTGAGATCGTAATGTGTACTGCTGTGCACAGGTCTGCTCTCTTGACAATACATGCAGCAGTACCGTAGTTGGTGTTCAAGCGGTTAGCAGTGGCTCTAAAGCATGGCGCTGTTGGGTTATGTTCAGAACTTCCTGTATCGTATTATACTGCGTATAGCCTGGTTGTCGTCAGATCTGCTGGGATGGCGCGCTGCAATGCCCTTCTACCCTGCTGTCATGAGAGGCAAAGTGGCTATTGTGACAGGAGCCAACTCTGGAATTGGGTTTGAAACAACCAAGGCTCTGTTGAAGGTAATACTGCTTTTCTTGCACAGCTGCCGCCAGAAAGGTAGCTCAATTCACCCATCACAGAGGTGCCAGCATTTGTTTTTGGTGCCACAGCTAGTGCTGCATGTGATGCCTTGGCCACAGTAATCTGCAACAGTAGCTGGGACGCCTGGTCTTGACATGCTCTGTGTCAGTGATGTCATGTCAGCACCACTCCAACTAGCGCAGTTGGACCAAGATCAGCAATAGACCAGACCCCCTGGTGCCTGAACAGCCCTGCCAGATGTCAGTGTCAGCCCTGGCAGGTGGTATTTGGAGCACATCCAAGAAACGCGTCAATATGCAGGAGATACTCCTACAGCAATAGTCACCTGTAAAGCCTGTTATGTGTTTCACACCAGTCCTCTGACCAGTCCATTGCTACGAGTCACCAAAGTTAAAGGGCCAGCAACATCGCCTTGGCAGGCATTAACATCACTAATATTGCCAGAATGCACTCTCCCTGTCTGCAGCAAGGAGCCACTGTGATCATGGCCTCCAGAACGCTGGAGCGAGGGCAAGCTGCTAAAGCTGAGATCCTGGATGATCCAACAAACTACGGCCCAATCAGCAACGCTGCACAGCGCTTGATTCCCCTGAAGCTGGACCTTGAGGATTTCCCCAGCATCAAGCAGTTTGTGGCTGACTTTCACTCCCTGAGGCTCCCACTGCACCTGTTGGTGAATAACGCTGGTGTGCATCTGAAGCCATATGCCAGGGCCAGCTTGGGATTTGAGAGAACCATGGCTGTGAACTACTTCTCACCTTTCTGGTTGACACAGCTGCTGCTGGACGACTTGAAAGCCAGTGCACCCTCCCGGTGAGTTTTGCTTGCTGATACTATCACACGATGTGATACTCCAGCAAGAAGTGGTGCAAGATTTATAAAGGATTAGAGGCCGTTGAACAGAATGCTGAGGGCACAGCAGTGGCAGCTTCTTGCTTGCATCTACCATTCCAACAAAGGTGTAGCTATGTTTGCTAGTATACCTGTTGGCCAATAACTTGCAGACTGGTCACCCAGGTATTCCTGCAACTAGTGCAATTACCCTGTGTTGACAACAGCCACTGCCTATATCAGAAAGTGTGTCTTACTTTTGGCATCATGGCACTCAGCATATGCAGACCAACGATTGCAGGCTATATCCACTGCCTGCTATGACTTAAACCGATGCCTTTGCTCTGTGTCTGCTCTATCTGCGTGCTGTCCTGCTGCTGTGCACACTACTGCTGTTGTGACCATACCGCAGTATTGTGAACACTGCATCTCTTGGTGAGGCCTGGGGTCTATTGACTGATTACACGCTCAGCATTCCTTATGATGACATTCCTGGTTACAACCTCAAGGACAGTGGCGAACGTCCTTACGTGTTGTCTAAGACCATGACGTTGATGGCAAACAGCAGGGAGCTTGCTAGGAGGCTGGAGGGCACTGGGGTGGATGTCATTGCAAGTAAGTTGATAGGCTATCAGCAGCTTATCAGTGCTTCTTCCATGTCGACCTTCTCTGACTGCTTGAGACCTGTACTTGCCAAGGTGTTGTGGTCTTGAGTCTTGCGGGTGCATGCTTTCAGCAGCTGAAGGCATTTGTCTCTGCATATCCCCTTTGCACCATAGTGTCTCTGCCCACTGAATCTGCTGTTCTGCTTGCAGTTCATCCCGGAGTCGTCAACACTCCCTGGTACCTCAAAGTTGACCAGCAGGCGTACACCTTCTCATGGATCATACACAGAGTCAGATCTATCATTGGCACCTGGATTTGTGTTGGGCAGTCTCCTATCACAGGTGCCATATCCCTTATCTACGCTAGCATCGACCCATCCCTTACTGGCAGCACAAGCAACCCAAGAAACTTTGGCATCATTGACAGCATCTCTCGAGCTGCTTTTGGCGGACGGTTGAAGTACTATGGACCAAGCTATGTATTCCAGAACTGCAACAATGCAGGGCCTAGCTATGCCTTGAATCCCTGGGTATACGTGAAAGAGGCTTGCAGCAGACTGTATGATGCAACTCTGGGGGTTATTGCAGATGTAGAGATGCAGTTGGCTGGTGGACAGCAGCAGCAGCAGCAGCGTGGGTTTGTTGTCAATGGGCAAACCGGCCAGGGGAGTTATGCAGCAACAATGGGGGAGGACAGGGTGACGAATGGTGGTGGGGTGATGAAGACAGCTGCAAGATCCGGTGTTGTTGATGCACCACTGGGGCCTTCATTGGTTGCTCAACGGACATGATGTTGTGGTTAGTCATCGTGTGCTGTTCAGTGTGGATGGTGTGGTGATGATGCCATTGAAAGCGTGTTCTGCAGGGAGACTGTGTCCCTGCACAACTGGCAGTGTTTGCACAGAGAGTCTCAGCTGTGAAAGCTTTCAGGCTGTCAAAACTTGAGTATGACCTGTCTGCATCAGCTGTTGTCAGGTCCGTGTTGCAGAACCAGGCAGCAGGTACTCGACAACAGCTGATGCAGAGGTTTAAATTTACTGGGTTTGTACATGGAAATTGTGGCCTTGCTCTGCTTCCCTAGAGCATGATTTGCGGCTGCAATGAGTGTCTTCTACTAGCCACGGTGGCATGACTAAATCTTATACTCTTTCGTACATCTTGCCACAGGTGGCCAGCACTCTGCCAGGGTATAGCCTCATGTGCTCAGCAAGTCATCACTTTCTGTAAAAGAGAGTTGTGCATTTTAAGCTTCAAGTACTGCAGACAGCAATGAATGCAAGGCGTCCAAGTAGGGTGTCTACTCTGGTGGAGTAAAAAATAACCAAAAATTGCTTGTGAAGCTTCCTGCTGCTATTGAGTGCCAGCTTGACTGCAGTTTAAGGGACACCAACGATGACAAGCACACGAAACCGTGGACAAGTCTGCTTTGACACTCGAAGCATGGACTTGCCTTGCAACATGAACTAGTTCCTGATAATGCTGAAAGTCATTCTTTCTACCAACTTGCCACCCAAGCCTGCCTTGTCATAGGAGCTTGCGTGATGCTGTCCTGGGTCACGAATCTGCTCTGTCCGCCCACGAAGAGCACGTCATATAAGCAAGCAGAAAGGTGCTACTAAGAACATCGTATTAGAAGCTGCGCGGATCAGATACCAGGCGATTCCAGCCTCTAACATACCTTGTACTGGCGCAGCTGCTTCACGAAAGAAGAATTGGATGCTATACGAAAGGAGCACTGTGTACACGTGCTGTCGCAATACGTGCAAACAATAGATGATCAACACTTTCTGGTGCGGAGTTCGTTGACTGTTGTCCTGTCCCAGCTAATCTGGCCCAGGACTGCAATACAGCACCAGGTTGCACAACAGTTACTGCTATAACTTCACAATTGCCTGTGAATTGCCAGCCCACGCTGGATGCAGAAAAATGTCCTGCATATGCTAGGTGGTCTTACCTTGGACATCCGGCTTTGATATAGTTGTTGCTGTATTTCTCCACTACAGAAACTGATGCCTAGTGAACAGATGCAGCACCTGCAATCATTGATGTCGATGTGCAGCTATATCAACAAATACCACCTGCAATATATCTTAACCATCGCCAAACTTTTTGTGCTTCTGCCCTGCAGCAATGGGCCGGTCTGGATCATGCTGCTCCTGCCCTGCAGCAGGGGCTATGCAATGCTGTCAGACGATTGTCAGGCAGAGACGCAACAGCAATCACACTTGACGGAGTCGTGGTGGCCAAGGTGAAAGTGCTTGCTGCTGTCGCATGCATTTAGACCCTCAAACGCCGGTCACACTCTTGCATATTCTAGTCGTCACTTGGTGATTATATCGTGTCGTGTGGTGCTGTACATGTATCCTGCGTTGCAGAAGTAGCAGCAGGGGGATGCAATGCATTGACAGCGATATTGGTGCAATTCCTGCTGGTTGAACAATCTGCCGTCTGCCTGCTAGATGCCTTTGCCAGCATCAACCAACATTGCCTGCTGCCCGAGTCTGAGGACTATTTTGAGATCCCCAAGCAGTCAGATTGTCACACCCTTGTTCTGTCTCTGAACACTGAGCAGATGTCAACACCTCTCATTATGTTAACAAAATGTCCTACCTTAGACCAAAGACAATGAGATCAGACCAGGTTTCTCGAGAAATTGAACCATGGTTGACAGGTTTGTGTTGTGTGTTATGCAGGCTCGATGTGAAAAGATGGATCGTATCAGTGCCGAGGACTTTGCATTTGATGTGCTGGACATCCACGGCACCGGCAGTGTTACAAGGTAATTCTGCTGCCTTATAGCAAGTCCTCATGAGTGCATAATGCACAACAAACCAGCTTCTGCTGTTGCAGTGATGCCAAGAAATCCATGTTGAGATATTATTCTGTCAGGTCATGAACAGATCTGAATAGCAGAGCTATGAGTGCTAATGTTCACAGGTGTGTTGATTATGTAATCATTTGGGCCTGGGGTATATGACAATCCTCAGACCAAGAATAATTGGCATTAGTGTTGTTGAGATGTCTCTGTCTGTTGTGTTGTTCAGGGACCACCTTTGCAGCATCATTCAGGGCTGTTTGAATTTGAACATGACAGCCAGCCACAACCAGAGCAGTGAAGATACAACAACAGCAGCAGCAGCAGCAGCAGCAGCTATGGCTACGGGGTAAGGAACATCGATGCATTGTAGCACCGGCTACTCATAAGGAAATCTGATCTCACAAAGCAAAATACTGGAAATTACACAAATTACACGTTGTGTTGTTGCTGTGGTCTTGTTGTTCAAGATTCATTCGGCCAGGATTTTGGAAACAGCGAGAGTTTGACAAATGCATTGCCAGTTGGCATAAACTTGACGCTGTATACATATAATAATATACCTAGTGATGACAGCAAAGTCAAAGCTTGTGGTCCTGTCTGCAGCAATAAGCAACAACAGCACATTGCACTCTAGCTGTGTAGACTGGGCGAGACTGAAAAACTATGACAAGATGTATGCCACTGCTGCTGCTGCCCCTGCTGCTGCTGCCAGGGCTTGTTCCTACAGTGATGACAGCGCTACTGTCCTGACCAGAGAAGGTTACGCGAAGCTTTGTAAAGTGGTGCGTTGATAAGATGCATTCATCAAACTGATGCATGTTTTGCTGTTGAGTTGCCGCTGTGTGCTAGCAACTACAAATGTGATATACTGCACACGACATGATAAATTGCACAGTCGCTGCTACCTTTTACACACCTCAACAAGCAGACGTATTGGTGGTTGATTGACTGAGAAGACTCTTTTTGCCTGATTATGCTGTCTACCGGCCATTATGTGCCCATGTATGTATTATCTTTCCATGGACAGTCACTTGCCCTCAACAGCAGCCTCCTCTCCCTCCTTGGCAACATCGGCAAGTCTTCAAACCCCACCACCACTAAACCCAACCCTGATCCAACACAGCCTCCTAAAACCCTGCAAGCCACAGCAGCAGCAACACCAACAGGGTCACCAGCAAGACTTGCAAACCCAGCAGCAGCAGCAGCAGCAGCAGCAGCAGATGTGTCCTCGGGCATCAGGCAGCAGCAGCAAGCAGGACCAGGCCCTGGCAGCACTGCTGCTGCTGCCCGAGGTCCCGGTAGGGTTTTGCTTCCTGAACTGGGTTGGGGTTTATATAGTCCTGATGAGGGGCTTCTGCAACCTGGCTGGGTGTGGATGCTGGCAGCAGGTAAGGCCTGGGTATACTGCTGCTGCTGCTGCTTGTGCGCATTCTATTCACACAACAACAGTTACTAGCCCCTCATACCCAGCCTTACACTCAATCTGGCTTCAATTGCTAATCTCATGATGTGCACTGTACTGTTTAATGTGGTCACAAGACAGCAATTTAATGTGAGCCTTGAATTTGCTGTCAGCACACTGTGCTCCTGCTACCACTATATCGAAAGTGCTGCCAGTATCGTCATTGTGTCTGCTGCTGCTGCTGCTGCTGCTGCTGGCTGTGTCAGGTTTGGCACCAGCGTTGCGTCAGGAATGGCGGTTACTGTTCAACAGTGCAAAACACGGCATGAGCTTCAGCACATTCACAGGTGAACGTAGTGGGACATAAGTAAATAGACATTACTGTCCTCTTCATCTTGTTCTCAGAGTAGATGAGATGCTGTGTTTGTGGCAGTACGTCCATTAAAAAGGCACAAGCATTACAATCATCAGAGGATGTTTTGGAGGCGTCAAATTATGTGTGTGCAATGCTTGCTGTGGTGACATCATTGTTGTTTTTTTTATGTTATTTGTCTCAAAGGTCGTCTTGGTGAAGCTGCCCCCACATTGTTACTCACAAGGGACAAAGGCGGAGCAGTATTTGGAGGTATTGCTTACCAGCCTTGGAAGAAGAACGGACAATTCTACGGTGCGGGGCCCGGTGGACAAACCGGCACCTTGTCTATTGTATGTATGATCATGCACGAATACTTTGTTTATACAACTTAAAGCAGAAATATAATCATTTATTAAGGATAACAACAGCACCTGTATACCACTGTGATATACATACAACTACATGACAACTACCCTACATTGTCTGATCTGCAAAAATCTGCATCACTGTCAACTACAGCACGCGGTTGCCAATCCGCAACGCATGTGATAATGTGCACAACCTGCTGCTCTGCAGGTGATTATGCTTCCACCATCTTCAGTCTGTTACCAATAACTCGGATCTATCCAGTATCTGGCATCAACTCCAATATTCAGTGGTGTGGTGTTGGATTCCGTGAGCTTCCTAATGGTGTGGGGCTTGGGGGGCAGGTTGATCACTTTGGAGTGTGGCTGGATGAGACAATGGATACGGGGATGAGCAGACCAACAGCAACATTTGCAAGGTGACATATAGGACAATGTGTGACTGTGTCAGTGGTGTACAGTCTTTTTGCATTGGGGTCCAAAAATTTGCTCATCTGCCGCTGTGTGTACCGTCTGATGTGTGATCATTGTAGTGTTGGTTGCTAACAATATGACATTGCCGATTGTTACTGAGACGCGGATGGGTGTCTAGGGCAAAAGCTTCCACTTCCTGCAGATGCTGCATATTAGGAAATCACGTTTTGCGAGCATTTGCAATATCTTGCCTGGACTGTGTTGCATGTTATTTGTACTTCATGCACCTCATATGTATGTCTATTATATAAGATCTTCTTGTTCTTTATCTTTCTGTATCCTGCAGCCCCAGTCTTTCCAGCAGTCAGGTGTTTCAGGTAGATGTTGTTGAAGCCTGGTTGCTGCTGCCACCTGAGGAGCAGCAGCAGTCAGAGCCTGGCAGCAGCACTGCAACACCTGGCAGCAGCAAAACAGGTGAGCTTGCCAGCTGCTTAACAGAGAACACACTACCAGTAGCTTTGTATACAATCACAAGACTGCATGCCACTTCCGCACTGCCAATGCAAATCCTATAGCCATATACTTCAGCAAAAGCAGTTGCTACAGTATGCAGCTGGAAATTGGATTCCGTGGATGTGAGGAGGGGCTTGACTATATACACCTGGTAGATCCTGGGATTATATATTGGATCTTGTCCAAGAGCTGGTTGACTTATGGCAATATATGAAGGTTGGTCAAGCAGCAAACTGCAGCAAGTCAACTGACCTTGATCAAACAGTGTGCATCATTTATTGGCTTGTTGCTGCTGGGCTTGCAACCAAGATGACGTTGGTGTTGCTGCTGTTAGGGCTGAGTGCTTTGGACAAGGCGAAAGAGGATCGCAAGATTCTGGAATGGGCGGGTGTGGGCAGCAACTACAGTGCAGCACTACGAGATGAACCCATAGAGGACTGATGTGCTGCTGATGAGCCACTGTCCACAACATGCAGGCTTGCCAGTGCACGCCTAAGCTTGAGGGTTGGCATTTTGAATGGACAGTGTCATGTGGCATTGCTTTTTGGGGTTTGTGAGTCTTTCAATCACAATTTTGTAGAAGCTCTGTTCAGTCAAACTGTCAAAGTGACCAATCTGCAGTGAATTACTGGCCTCCATGACCATTTCCCATATGCATATATAAAACACTTTCAAAGTTACTCAACGCGTTGCTAGGCATGGTAAAAGCAAACATGTGATAAAGTACCCTGCCTGAGTGTATGCAGAGCCCTCTACTTGTCAAAGTGCAGCAGCCAAGTCCAGCAGTCACGCATCTAGTCTCTCTTTAGCTAACATCGTGCCTGTCTCACCTACGGCAAATTTGAGATGGAGTTAGCTCTTTCCCATGGAACTTAGCTTCTACACCGTGTGCGGCATTGAACAAGTTGAGGGCTACTAGTAGGCCACAAGTTGAGGGCTACTAGTAGGAAACAGCCAACGCCATCCGGGGGTCCATGTACTGCCACTGCGAGGATTCCTGTAGTCAGGGTCCATGCATGCGGAGTCCATCCATCCATTGGAGCTGTGGCCCAGGTTCAGACATTGAGGCATGAGGCTGAGATCTATCATTGCTAGGGAGCTTCGATTATGAACTAGATTGCGGCCTTGTAAGGTGCTCCGAGCACCTCCTGAGTCAGCACCGCTCAAGTAGCACTGTTGCCAGGAAGCAGCACTATACCATAGTAGCTCATCAATCCGCCTGATCATTGATCAAGCTCATGAGTTCTTGTTCAGTGTGGTCACACACACGCCGGTACCGTCATGGGGACACTCTGGTGCCTGTTTCAGATGCAGCATATCCACTTTCAAAACACAATATTCGTCCCTTCGTCACAGCCATACAGCTAGCCCAATAGACACACCCACCCCGGCCACGAGACTAGCCCAGTAGGTTTGAACCTCAAGGACATGGGTCCGCAATTGACACAAAACTTCAACGTTGAACCTGTCTATTTGCGCCTACTCACATGCGGTAGCTACCAACAGAGCACAGATGGTTCTGTTTGACAGTGTGATGAACAGCTTGTTTGGCCAAAGCAAAGTGTTCCTCCCTCAGGCTGCTCATCACAGGGCCAACAGCTAGACATACGCACAAAATCAAAACACCATGCCCACTGCTCCATTAGTAGCACTACTAGGTCGCCCCAGCTTATCGCCATCACTCCTAATCAGGGCCATATGATCTCCTAATCCCCGTTCTAATACCTCACTCCAAACACCAAGTACCTCAGCTTCATGCATACGTTGTGCCGCTGTTGCCCGCTGGGCCCCAGCCACCAAACTCGCATGCAGCAGCCGCATATCCTGCAGCGGCATCCATACTGCAGCCGGCTGAGCACGCAGCAGTGGTCCTTGATGCTGCCAGGCATCCATGTGCTCCTTCAGCAGCTGTGCTGCATCAATGAGCCGTCCGTGCTTGATGTAGATTCTCAACAGTACCGCTGGATCTGCTCCACGGCCTGCCATGCCGCCTGGGTGACCTATCATTGGAGAGAACGGCTGCAGTAGCCATGCTGGCAGCTGCAATTCCGGTTGAGCTGAAAGCGCGCCATCTACTGCTGCTAGACGCAGCCTGCCTCCTACTCCACTGATGATGCTGTCGCTCTTAGCGCTGCCGTTCGCTGGTGGATCTGTGCGATCATACAGCTCTAGGAACTTCCGCAGCTTATGCCATGCAGGTGCTGCACTGCTTCCCAGGTAGCCAGGACCTGTGTACGACATCATGCTTTGCTGTAGGTCAGAATCATCTTGGCTACTGCTGTCAATCCCCATGTCCTCTCTTCCATAACTGGCCTGTAGCTTAACACAGCTCCCAGCCAAGTCAAACGCCACTGCTTCAAGTCTCTCTGCAACCTGCTGCTGCTTGTCACCCCACATAACATGAATCAGACGCACAGCTGCTGCAAACTGCTGAGAGCCCAGCAGCTGCTCTACAACATACTCTGCTGTCAGATTGTACTGCATCACTTCTAGGCCTGGCAGTGTATTCAGAAGCAGAGCAGATGCAGAGAACAGTTGTGCCTCTTGGTTGATGGCTGTCAAAGTAGTGACTGATGCATCCTGCAACATGCCAGTTGTTTTTCCCAGCCCTTTGCTGCTGTTGTGCTGGGTTGTTCTGGAACGTGGCAGCTGATAGTTGGCTAGGAGAGGCTGATCAGCATCCAGCCAAGCATCTGAAGAGTCGAGGATCTGCAACAGAGCTACACTTGCACCTGCAAAACATACCATGCACACATACATTTGTGCAAGGAAAGTCAGATGGTGCATGACAATCAGCACCGAGCAACAACTTCAGTATGTCTGCAAAGTCTGCTAATGGACAAAAGATTCCAAGGGGGGATCCAGTCCAGCCATCCGCAGCTGATTATGAGCTGATGCTCCAAGCAGGAGCTGGTAGAAACACCAGCACATAGGGTAACAACGTTGTTATACAGCATGGTGAACTCTTTATTGAAACTCCCCATCAGCAATAGCAATACTGCCATCAGTCATAGCAATATGGCAGATTCTGTGTTGAAAAATGTTTGAGCATAGCTCTCACCATAAGCAGCTTGTATCTCCTGTATCACAGCATCATCCTCAAACTGTCCGACCCTGCCTCCTGCAGCTGCAGCCCTGAGTCGCCTGGCATAGCCCAGCATTCCTGCTGCAGCGTGTTTGTAATTGCCCCAAGATACCAGAAAGTCATACAGCACATGATAGGCAGAGGGCTGCTGGGCCAGGTCGCTGTGCAAGGCACGTCGCTCAAGCTTGTCTATCACCAACTGCAGGACACATTCAACAAACAAACAAGGTCACATCCTACTGCTCACATGTGTAATAACAGTCATAGCGTATAACAGTGTTATAACAGGATGCAGATCAACACCACAAAGTCACATCCTACTGCTGACCTGATAGGCATGTACAACCTTGTCCCCTCACACTACACGTCTGCTTTGGATAGAGATGCTAACAAGACTGTGGCATCCGATACGAACTGCGGCTGTGTGCATGGCATGTAAAGTGCTGAGTATCAATCGTGCTGGAGTATACAAAGAGAGCTTCAGCAGAAACACCTGTATCAGGCACCTGCACCCTGCACCCTAAAAGCTTCTTCCACTGCTGCTCATAACCAACATTGTAGCTAAATCTCACCTGTACAACGGGCACCGGCTCCCTGATGCCCTTCCTTTCCAGCAGTACCACTCCAGACCACGGAAGCATCAACAGCTGAGCAAGTTCCTGCCGTTCAACCAGTGCTTGAACCAGTCTGCTTACAGCATCTGCCGATTTCTCTGGCACTGGGTTGGAGATGGCTGCTGTGTAAGCGTCTTGGTATAGTCCAAGTTCACTGGCAAAGTTGAACACTCTGGTCCACAGGGAGTCTGGGGGCAATAAGAGCATACAGGACAGGTATGCAATGGAGATCAAAAACACTTGAGGTACATACATGATGATTGTTGACATCCACAATGTAGGGAGTGTGAAGGCGTCGAGATTGCGTCGCGCATACTCCCTCCCTCAGATTACACAGGCACCTAATCAGGCACCTGGCGTGGATTGGTTCATTCAATCATCTGTGACATTCCTGACAATGTGCACACATCAGCAGCTGCGACAATCCCATCAAAGCAAGCAGGTCCTTCCTAAGCAGGATAACACCTGCAGTGGCCATACAGGAACCTTCAGATGCTCATGCCAACAGCATACAACGGTCAAACATGAGTTGCAGATGCTCAAACACCAAGGCTCGACTCCTCACCTTGCTGCTGTAGCCTATCCTGCTTCTGATCAGCAGCGTAAGCAGCATCTACGACTCCCAGGGCAGCACGTGCGAATGCAAGTGCCCCCTCTATTATACCCTCCCTTTCAAACAGTGACATAACAGCTTGGCAGTATTCAAGACGGACTTTGGCCTCCTTCAGAGCTGCCCCTTGTACTGCAGCGTTACTGTCATGGTGATCTGCAATGTGAAGCTCCTCCATGCTAGCTGTAGCAGCTGCAGTACCACTGCTTTGCCGCTGCCGCAACAGCTGCAGCACCAACCGCAGCGGCGCAGCTTCCTCTCCACACAACCCAGCAGCTGCTCTGAACAAGTGACCGACTGCAGAATCCAACAGCGCCGCTCGCTGCTCTGCGTTCACTGCTTTGCCTGCCCCTTGCTTGATGCCGCATGCTATACTGAGGCCGAGGATGAACTGAAGACCTGGCTCAGAAGGATCTTCACCTCCAATGAGTCTGACGAGTTTTCTCATGGACTCATATTCCAGGCAGATGAACAGCTGATAGCCAATCATGACAGCCCTAGCAGCTAAGTCTTGTGAGCTGGTTACTGTCCTGTAAGCACTGCTGATATCACGAGCAACGCCGGGGGATCCAGTGTCACCATCAGCTGCAGGAACCCCTAACATCAGCCACACAGCCAGCTGATCACCCAAGGCACCCACTCTTCTACCTAGCCTGCTGGTCTCTACAGCATGCTGCTTCCAGAACAGGGGCAGCAGATGAGCTGCCAGAGAGTTGTGCCAGTGCGCTGCATGTCCTGCTGCTGTGGCTGCGCCTGCTGCTGAAGCACCAAACGAGCCAGCAACTGCAGCCACGTCTCCACCACCCCTAGGAGTACTCGCTGGCGTGCCACTGG
>LWCB01010205.1:0-11812 GCA_001630525.1 Coelastrella sp. M60
TGCATACCAGAATAGCCCAGTGGAAGTGCTGACACTGCAATACATGCCTGTCTCAACTCAATCATTACATCCCAGCCTGGGAGCAGATCCGTTTGAAGTCAGTGCATGGCCTTGCTTCAGTCAACACCATGAAAACCATACTGCACCGCAGGCTTACAGCACTAATCCAATCTTTGGTGTTGAGTATGATGCAAGTGCCAGCTCGCAGTGGGAACAGCAAGACACATTACTGTGAGCTATCAATTAGTTGCTATAGGGCAGTGAGTTATGCATCACTTGTCTGTCATGCTGCTAGGACAGGCAGCACCAAAGCACTTCCAGGGTGCTGAGTACTGCAGCCATGCATAGCAGTCACCTTCTTGGGTCAATTGCACTGTTCTGCAACCAACCCAGTTAGCAGTGACAGCCACAAGCAGGTGTTGCTTTCATATGGGCGCACAAAATGCCTTCAATGCGCCTCTCCATGAGGCACTCTTTGTATGCGCCTTGAAAGATGTGAACCCAGTCAAGGCATACATTTTGCATGTCAAATGTACTGCAGCTTGCTTCCTACTGTCTATCCCTGTCTTTGCAACTGTTGCTGATGCAGAGATAGTGAGCCGGAAGTGATAGATGTGGGCAACAAGGGTGATGCTTGGGCGGCATGTTATGCTGATGGTGGTTCTGGTGGAGGCAGTGACCCAGTGTATTCTGCAGAGCTTGGTTTGGCTATGGAGGAAGTAAAAGATGGCTGGACTGTACAGCAGCTGTGGAGCATACTCTGACAGGCGATCGGCATACTTTGAGATGTGAAACGGGTTCAGAAATCGTTACACCAGTGTATTATGTGCATATCATGATGAAAATCCTTCCTAGAACGCGATACATGCCATGTGCGGAGACGATCAAAATGATGATTATATCAGATGCAGCAGTGTGAATGGCTACATGTTGAATAGGCAGGTGCACCCTCATCAGCTCAAGTGCCTCCTTCATTACTGTACGGATGTGCTGCATGGCACCACAGCTTACCGGTTCTCGACCACGAATGGCATGTGTCTGCACTGTTGCTGACAAAGACTCATACGCCTGTTTGAATGACATGTGTGACCCTCACACGTCCTTCGCAAGGCTGCCCAGCTGAAACAACTGGCGTCCTAATCCCTCAACGTACGCGAAAGAATTGCCGATGTCATTTGCTGTATCAGTCAGCGGGTGGTCAAGCAAATGTTGTAGTAATCCCGATTTGGTACTGGCACCTGGATACCCCGCATGTGGCCTGCATGGCTGAGCTAGATGTGGAATTTCAAGATGAATGGGAAGAGGTACCATCCAATGTTGCTACGGCCGAAGATACTGGGGACATCTTGATCAGCCTGACTGGTGGGTCTCGTGAACAGTCGTGCTAAGGGTGTAGCGACAGCAAGCACCATCGTAACGCGTACTGTGATGTCTCTTACTACATTGCTTGCAAATTCGTGGCATTAATGTGCTACGTCGCAGCAATAGCTGCCGAGCAGCAGCGGCAACGGCATCAGCATTGGTCATGAGGTGTGTTGCCCCACAGCAGCAGTGTGTTCAGGTCACTCATAACCACCCCGTCACCATACCGAGTGAATTTGAATGTCAAATCAGGCACTTAAGATCAATATATTCTGGGTGATTGTCTCAGATGCTTCAGTGCCTGAACCTGATGGCAAAAAGAGCAAGGCTGGTGCTGGCCGCACTTACACCAAAAAGGAGCAAGAAGATGCTTTGCAGGCAGGTGGCAACGATGGACGTCACAGTTTTGAACCAGTACAGAAGCCATCAACAGCTTTGCCTAACAGCATTGCCATGTCGCAGTGGCGTCAGCAGCACCAAAGCATCCCCTTTGTATGATTGCAACCTCACACACACTTTCAGCACATGGTAGTCAGAAGCCACCTGCCCTATAGTGAAGCTGGCACTGGTTGTGGTTCATGAAGGCTTATCAGCTGCTCAGGATAATGTTTGTGTGTCTCCTGTCGCTTGTTCTCCTCATGCTGTTCACCGCTCAGGTTCATCGTGCCCACACCCTGTGTCTACTGGCCCATGCACTGCTGCATGACCAAGCAGCAGCAAGCAGCGAGCTACAGGTGAGTTCCAGACATACGGCCCAGCGTATAACAAGTTGTGAGGGTCACCAACCAGTGTTAAGCAGCTGCTTGCATGCCAGTGTATGTTGATGGCTATGGTGATGCAAGCATATACAGGATGTGTGATACAGCCAGCACCGGGTGCTATGAGACCGGCTGACAGGCTGCTTGATCACAAACAGATTTTGTTGCTGCAGGCAATATTGGTGTCGCTGTTGCCAGACAGGCTGGTCACTACAGCTTCCTCAGCAGCAGAATCAGAAGATTCATCAGCAGCTTCTTGGCTGCCTGAACTCATGCGCTGGTTTCACAGAACATTCTCACTACTGCCTCACAAGAATACGGCCTCAGCTTCAAAGCAGGAGAAGGCCAGCACCGCTGCCACTAGCAGCAGATCTCCAGCTGCAACAGCAGCAACAGGTCAACAGTGGCAGCGTGATCTGCTGGAGGATCTAGGCTTAACATCTGGTGCTCTTTCTGTGACGGATCAGCTGCTGCAATGCGTTCACAACAGATGTGGCAGCAACGCTCAGCTGGGGTCACTGCTGGTGGCAACATTGAGGGGTGTCGGCTTCTTGACAAGATCTGTCTGGTAAGCTGCTGCAGCAGACTGATAAGGCAGCCAGGAATGCTGTTAGTGGGTGGTGGTGGCAAAGAAAGGTTTATTATGAGGTGGTGCGGCTGATGACATTGGGTCAAAGGGTCCATCAAGCTGTATTGGAGTTTAGCTTTTATAGTAGTTACCAATGACACAGTGACACCCCTGCAGCCATCAAAGCTGAGCTTCACTGCTTGATTGTTATGTTGGTTTCTGCTGACACATGTCAAACGTCTTCTACACGGTGTGAGGCTCTACTACCATTTATTATGTTCAGGAGTCTTGATCCTCTGCCCTTCAAACCAGCAGCAGTGGAGGCACTTGCTCGAGGAAGTCGCCTCAGACCCAAGGCAGCAGCAGCAGCAGGGGCTGGTGGGGCCATTCCTGCCGGAAAGCCAAAGGCAGCACCTACTGGCAGGAAAAGGTCCATGACTCCTGCTGTTGACAGTCTACCTGCTGCAAATGGCCACAGTGGCAGGTCCAGAAAACGGTCAAAGTTTGCTGATAAGCAGGTGGACAACGACACAGTAAGTCAAGTAGAAGCAGCAGATTTACAAGCAGCTCAGCTGCAGCAGCAGGAACAGCAGCGTAAACGCAAAGGTGATGAGGAGTTTGAGCTGCAGCTAGCCATGGCCATGGCAAGTACTGCTGCTGCAGCAGAGAGCAAGGCTGCTGCTGCTGGACAAAACAGCAGTGTACCAGAATCTCTCTCAGCAGCTGCAAGTATAGCAGCAGCACCAGTAGCTCCAGCAAGGGGGGTGACAGCATTGGGCTCAACCTCCAAAACCATGTCACCAGGTAATTCCTTAGCTTCCTTGATTCACAAGGGTGTATTACCAGCAGCACTCAAGGCAGCAGCAGCAGCAGCAGCACAGCCCCCGCAGGGGTTCCTGTGGCAGCCTCAAGGTTCCTTTATTCCAGTTGTGTGGTGTGAGGTGTATGTTGGCAGCAGTGCTGCTGGTCGCTGGTGTCATGTGGATGCGCTCCTGGGGTGCTACAACCAGCCGGGAGTTGTTGAGGGCGCTACAGCCCGCTGTGTGCCACTGAGTTATGTGGTGGCATGTCAGGCAGGAGCGCCAAAGGATGTGACACGCAGGTGACCAGCATCAAACAACTGCTTGCAGGCAGCAGCACTGATGTCAACTGCTGTTGTTCTCTGATATGCTCTGAACTGTGATTTCCACTGCACAACTTGTATGGGTGTATCATCGTGGTGCATTAATTCATGCCACCAAAGCCAAGCAACAAGTGATGTACTGCTAGTCTGGTGATCATGTTGTCCTGGGTGTGTGCTTGTCTGCCTGTGTCAGGTATGCTGCCAACTTCACACTGACGTTGAAGTGGCGTGATGAAGTCTGGTGGAGCAGCACACTGACAGCACTGAGAAGCACAGCAGCACACCTGCCAAGACACCTGGCACAACAGATGAATGATGCTGCTGCTGCTGCTGCTGCTGAGGCATCCCAGGCTGCGGGCCCCAGCAGCAAGCAACAGCAAGCAGTTGATGCTAATGCAGGCGCAGCATCTGGTTCTGTTGTGAGCAGTGGTGCTGCTCTTCGTGCTGCTCGTGAAGATGCTGAGCTGTTACACCGTGCTGACAGTCATGCTGCTGCTCCTCCTACCACTATAGAAGGCTTCAAGGCTCATCCTTTGTATGTGTTGCACAGACACATCACAAAGTACCAGGTGCCACTGGGGTTGGGCTGGAAAGACATCACCTCCTCTCATGGCCCACACTAGTTTCCATGATGTCCTTAGCTCTTCTTGTTGTCTTTTCCTGCCTATCACTTTCACCATCTCCCCATTCCAGCCCTTGACATCTCTTATGTCTATGTGTGTGTGAAACATTGTTTGTCTATACACACATACTATGTATAGCATACATATCTGTTCCTCCTTGTGTCCCTGTTCCCAGGCTCTTGCTCCTGGTGCCATGAAGCTGGGCACTCTTCGCGGTGAAGCGTACTACTCCCGACAAGACCTGCATGATCTGCACACCACTGAACGGTGGAGGAGAGAAGGCAGGCAGGTCAAGGACGACCAACTGGACAAACCAGCTAAGGAGATCAAGAAACGGGCGGTACCAACTGCTGCTGGCAGCAGTAGGATGGATCGAGCCGGCAGCAGCAGCAGCAGTGGCAGGTTTGCAGGGGGCTGGGGCTCCTGGCAGCGCAGCAGTAGCAACAACAGCAGAAAGGGGCCACCAGTAGAAAATGAATCTGACAAAATTGATAACAAACAGCCGTCTACTGCTGCTGCTGCTGCTGCTCAAGATGTGAATGCAGCAGCAGCAGCTGCTCCAGGTGAAGGTGACATGACAGGTGATATTGTGAAGTTGTACGGCTACTGGCAGACTGACCCCTGGGTCCCTCCTGCTGCTGTTGATGGCAAGGTGCCCAAGAATGAACGAGGGAATGTGGAAGTCCCACCTTTTGCCCAGGCACTGCCAGCAGGTGGGGTTGGCACGGCTCTGTGCAAGTCAAGGTTTTCCAGAGGTTTTTGGCAGCAGCCCATTATCGACTAATATGGCTCAGCTGGCATGCAGGCTACTTGTCAGGATACTCGCCGTGCTCTTTTTGGTGATTATTTGCTCAATCAGGAGTTGACTCATGGGTCAAAGCGGCACTACATCCAACTTCTGCTGCTGCTGCTGCTGCCGTATGATCCCTTTGTGCTCCCCAGGCACTGTTCATGTAAATCTCCCCAGTCTTGCTCCTGTGTGTCGTGCGCTTGGCATTGACTTTGCTCCTGCACTCACTGGGTTTGATGTCCAGGGGGGCAGGATGGTGCCCAGGATTGGGGGAGTGGGGGTGTGTCAGGTGAGGGGAGGGGGGTACTGGGGCAGGCAGACTCATCAGCGGGAATGATCAAGACAGGATACTCAAGATTCTCAAAGAATGCTTTGCCTGCAGACGCAGGTCCAGCATTGATGGTGCATCCGCATGTAGTGATTAAGAATCTTGCAGAGAGTATGTGTTGTCGGTCAGTCTTGCAGATGGTGGTTTGGGACCACCTGGGGACCACCGGCAGATGGCATCTAAACCTTACTGCTGTGTTGTACTGTGCCAACTCTTGTCAAACCTCAGGAGTTTGAGCAAGATGTTGTGCAGCTGTACCTGCAACGTGAACAAGAAAAGGCGGCAGCTGAGCAGCAGCGACTGCAGCAGGAAGCAGCAAAGGCTTGGAGGACTCTGCTGAACAGCATGTGGACACGATTGCAGCTGCAGCGCAGGTATGGTACTGCTGGTGCTGCTGCCGCTGCTGCAGATAATGGCAGTAACAGTGCGCTTCTGGGTGGCGCACAAGCTCTGCTGCAGCAGGAACATCAAGCTGCTGCTGGTAAAGCCAAGGACATCATAAAAGGGCTGCACCGTTCACAGCAGCACTCAGCTGCACAGATGAATGGGCAAGAACCTTGTCAAGGACTTGTGCAACACAGGAGCCAACGTCAGCAACTGCCAGGTGGTCTCAATGATAAAAGGAGCGATGCAGTTCTTGACAGCATCTCTGTCAATGCACAGCAGGAAGCTGCGCCAGAGGTTGCTGGTCAGCAACAGCATCAGCAAGACAAGGACAAGGTGTTAGAGGGCGTTGAGGTGGAGGAGTTCTGATTCACACCATGCAACATCGACTCTGCTCACAGGCCAACATTTTCCAGTTTCTACAGATCTTCTAGAATAAGAGCATAATTGTCATATACTGATCCGCCCGCTGACCCAATTATGCTAAGGTCAGCACTGAGCAGTGCTGAATTGTTTTCACAGTGTTTTATATTAAAATATATTGCCAATCTGGCATTTGGCGTTTCCACTCAGGCCTTGGGCCTTTTGTTGGGCACATGCAAGTTGTGGCATTCGCATCAAATGCTTTTGCAGTCATGAGCATGTACGCATGATGGCAGTTAATTCAGAATCCTGCTTGCCTTGATGTATGCATTGCCCCTTGGCTGTCCGTGTGCATGCTGCTGTTGAGGGTGTACATATGCTGCAGGTTGCTGCTGCTGTTTGTTTACCAGCAGCTGCGGGTATCCGGGATGGTTGTGCACATAAGGATCAGCATTCAAGCATGAGTTCATGCTTCGAAGTACTGAAACAAGTTATCAACAGCAACGAAGGTATGTACCCCGGCCATACTGCCCTTGGGCATCGAGTCCCTGAGGAACACATAACGTGTCCCAGTATCCACAGTAGCGGCCCTAGTTGCATAATGCATCAACCTGCTGTGCATGTTTCATTTGTGCTTTCTGTGTGCTTGCTATGTTTCTTATACATAAAGCATTGTCAAAGTCATGAATGCTTTTCTGGGCATGGTGAAATCACCGGGTGAATATGCGATAGTATGCAAACAAGTTCTCTCAAAAGTGCCAAAATCATGGTCCACCTGAACAGATCACTCAGTACTCACTAGTGACATAATAATAATAACACTGCTTTACAGCCATAGCCTTGCGGCCATCGGCCCCGCGCCTCAAATCTCCCAGTGAGTCACTCACTTTTGGACAAGGCGGTGATTACTCAGTGGCATGAGTGAATAGCAAGCAGTGGGCGCTATATAGGGCCGATTGGCCTGCCTGCGCCAAGTATCATGTCAGCACAACAGCAGAACACTCAGAAATTTTACTTTGAGTGATGAAGTCTGCAAGGCGTCCTCACCCTTGTCACACAGCATGCTATAGACAACCAGCACACAACTGCGTCTGACACACACCACAAATAAACAAACAGAACAAACCCGCTCCGGCCATACCGCCCTTGGGCATTTTCACTCCCTGAGGGATATCCAATGGATGCACACCACAAGAAATATTAGTCGTGGCTGCCCTCTCAGGTCACAAAGGTCCTTGAGATTTGAAGCCCTGGCTGGCTGTCAGCCCAGCTCCTTGCAAAGCACAGGACGATGAACTATGATAGCATGCGCCCTTATGAAATATTCTATGGTACAGGGATGTACAGGATGAAGATGAGCCCTGATATACATAGTACACATGGTATGACGTAAAAGGCACATCAAAAATCCGAGTGATAGAGACACACTAACTGCGAGGGCACAACAGCTGTCCTGCACAGAGGACATTCTGGCTTCTCAGTACACCATTGAGCAATACAGTGCCAGCAGAACACATGACCACATGGAGTACAACTTGGATGAGCCCGAGAGGACAGACACAAGGCACACTGCTTACCGACCAGTCTGCTGCTACAAGCAGGAGCATCTGGCTGAACATCCTGCACACATTGCATGGTGTTTGGACTGCTGCTGCTGCTGCTGCTGATGGCACTATGCGCTCCACACACATCATAGTCATCTGGCAGCACCATGGCATGCTGTTGTTGCTGCTGCCTTGCCTGCTGCTGCAGTTGCTTGCCGCTCATGTTCTGCCTGAGCGCCATCAACTGTGGCTTTGCCTGCATGGCCCCTGAGATTGCCAGCTGCAATACAAGGAGGTACCCCAGGACACGATAAGATGCCCGCTGCTCTTTGCTGGCAGATATTGACGTGTAGGTTATGCCCATCACGCGCTTAGTCCACTCATAGTAAGTGCCATGAAGGTAGAAGGCGGCCAGGTGCAACCTTCCCAGTAGCAGCAACCATGATTTGATATCTGGCCAGCGAGGCGCCAGCCATCGTACTGCACACTGCCAGTGCTTCTGTAGATACTGCATCATTGAAGGCGCGGCCGTATTGACACCACTGCTGCTGCTGCTGCTGTCGCCCTCAACATCATGAGCTCCCCTGTCAGGTATGTCCCAGCTACCATCGTCTGCATCAGCATCATTATAGCTGTAGCTGTAGTGATCTTCTGATGCCAAGGTGCCCATGTCAGGTGGTATACTGCCCATTTCTACCGCTCTATCCAAACTAGACACCAATCGCTGAAGTAGGGGAGGCCCTAATGACTGCAGCAGCACCAGCAGCGCACGTGACTGTGTGGCTGGCAAGCCATACATCACCTGGGGCGTCAGCTCTTGCCGCTGCTGCTGTGGGTCATGCAATGCTGCAGTCTGTGGCAGTTGCTGGTATTGGTGTGCAATTGCCTGTGGTGTGTGTTGTATCACAGGCCTCTGGCTCTTGAGCATCAATATGTCGCAGTACTCCTCACCCAGAGTCTGCAAACCAGCTCCTGTGGTGAGCGCATAGTACATGAAGGTAGCCAGCAACTTGCAGGACCTGCATGCAGGCAGGATTGGACGACACGAGCGTCAACGCTGCTGTCTGGAAACAGCATTGCTGTGATGACTTCAGAAACAAGCTGGTGGACTCCCACAAAGTCTGTCATTCAGTGTGTTACCCAGTCTCATGAGGGACACTGGATTGAATCAGACTGTGCCTGATAGGCAGCATCAGAATTTACATGCTTGTGACTTACTTGGAGTGTTGCAAGGCTGGTACTGCACCAAACATGCGCATGACAGCATCATGACATGCGTCAATGCTTTGCTGTAGATACAAGTCATCCTGCAAGCCAGCAGCACCCAATCCTTTGTTAGACACACGTCATCCAATTCAATAGTTGAAGGCAGTGGGTTCTATGGGTCTAGGGCAGAGGTACAGTCGTAGTGAATGCTGCACCTTCTGTGCAGCCCTGACAATATCTGGCTGAGGTGCAGAGCGCCAGTTGAGAGAGATCGGTGCAGCCTGTCGCATGATCAGGGTATCACGACTTCATCAAATAGAAGTGTACAAAGTAAGCAGCGCAAATCACGCGTGATGTAGAGCTTGCCCCCGTCAGCAGAAGATTCAATGTAAAGCGAACCTTGAGATGATATGGTGTTGAGAAACATGATTGACAACTGGCGTGTGAACATAACGAAACACATGCTGCAGTGATATTGAGTCGCTGGGTTTGCCTGGAAAAGTGACAGCGCACAACCGATTCAAGTGAGACTCGCACGCAGCATCCGGAGTCGCTACATGTTCGGATGGAGGTTCTGCGTGACCTTCTGCGGGCCTTATACCTGTGGAACTGTTCGGGGTATTAGCAGTTACAGTGCTCGAGACTGGGGTGTCTTGGTGTGTAGTGCTGGAGGCTTGCAATTGATGAATGGCATAGATGAGCATACAACATAGCATTTGACACGCTTCTGGTGAAGGTGGGCCAGGTGTTGGCTCCACACCAGCCCGGTAATGCCCACCCTGCAACAGATTGTGCTGTTCAAAGGGTCTGTAGAAAGGGAGGCTTATGGTGACCACGTCATTGAGGTGAAAACATAATCGGCACAGACTTACAGAGTCACGAGCAGCTGCTTATACGACTTCCATCCCTGATGCTTTAGTCTATGCTGGTAGACATGGCAATGGATGCAGAAGCGGCCAAACAGTTGTTGAACTTGGCTGCCACGATTGTATAGAATGAACATGTACTGTCCGCAGGTCAAATTCCAGCAGCCAGTTCAGATCGCTAGCATCAGCATCAGCCATGGCAAGTACAGTGCAGCTGCGGACAAGACCATGTTCAGGGGCGGCTGGGCAACAGACCTATTCTCTGCATCGGCAGCGCGATACGTTTCAGTGCTGCCGGTCATGCCAGTGCCCTCACAGGATGTTCCTGCCCTTGAGGTGTGCAAGCAGCATCATCAACAGCAGCCGACCATGTGCCACACACAATCCAGGGTACAGCTTCCCAGCACTGATAACCTGGGGTCAGCTGCAGTGTCCTGTCAGTAATGCAAGCAATCATAGCCACCAGTCTGCAGATGTTTTCCCTTGCGCCCACCGTGATACAGCAGCTGGGTGCACAGGCAGATGTACCCTTGGTATTGTGGTTGCACTGGTGCACTGCTCAAAACACTGATTAGCTACTCTCGGATTGATCTGCATAAGATAGCCTGCTTTCTCTGTTACTGCAGGCCTTTGCAACAGACCATCTGGTTCTGCATGGGAAGTTTCACAGTGTAGTACTGACAGTTTCCGGCTATGCCCTTGCAGCAGCAGCACAGCAAATCAAGGTATGTGGCCAGTACAAGGCCAAGCAAGGTCATCAGCAGTCTGAGCATGAAGGAACAGATGCTGTACCAATGGATCTGCAACTCAGTTCATGGTGCGCGAGGCGGACTCGAGCACCCGGCAACTCATCAGTAAAGGCGATATTGTTTTGCTATGCAGGCGGAAGCTGACAGACATTGTGACGGCGAGCTACCTGTTACCAACCAGGTTCTGTCACTACCTGCCAGCACACCATTTGCAGGGCTGCCTGGGCCGCCTCAACTGCACCTGTCACCAGCCCCCCTAGTACCCCTGCCTAAGCTTCCGGGAGTGTTTGTGCACGCACTGACCAGTGGTGTGCAGTACTGGCTACAAGTGCGCCTCAGCCACAGCAGGATTGAAAACAACCCTCCTAATGGGCAGCTGGATCAGCTCACTGCTCTGGCGGATGCAGTGCTTGCAGCTGCAAGAGGTGATTGTTTGCATGGTGCATTGCACAGCAGCAGGACCAGCATTTCCTTGACAAGTTCAGATGTGCACACTGCTGGGAATCAATATGCCAGTCAATGTTCATGCACTAGAATCTCGGCCATGCTACGGATAGGTTGGTTTTTGCCGGCAAATTGTGCGCAGGCAAGCCTGGTGCCTTACAGGCTGCCATAACAGCTGCACAGACAACAGATGAAGCAGCAGCCGTCAGCGGCTGGTCAGCAGTCCAGGACGATGCGTTGGACATGGCAGCAAGCTGGTGCTCTATGCTGGCTTCAAGCAGGTACTGAGCAGTAGTATGTATTGCTGAGGATTGCGCGCACCACCTAGTTGATATGTAACCCTTGACCCTGCTGCCCCAGCCTATACGCTTATATGCCGCACCACAGCAGGATGCCAGCAACCCTGGAATATGATATGGGCTATCCTGCTGATTGGCAGTCATGTAGGGCACTTTGTCTTTCTCTGTGGGCTGCATTGTGTTAGCTGTGCTGTCATCTTGCAACTTTGGCTGATGTGGATTAAATTGCAGGACCCACACCCCCTATGACATGGAGGTAGGTGTTGCTGGTCTTGCAGCATCAATCCTGCTGGCCAGCTGTCCCGTCACTGCAGCACAGTTTCTGGCTATCACTGGTGATAGGCAACAGCTGGCAGGTGCAGCAGCTGTGAGAGGTGAGCAGTCGGGAGATGGGCACACTTGATT
>LWCB01010206.1:0-14871 GCA_001630525.1 Coelastrella sp. M60
GGGTGCACTTCCAGCTGTACAGTCGGCAAGAACTGTGGGCCCTTGGGAAGTCAGATTACAGCCCCGCACATGCCAAAAAACACTCAAAATAGTCAGCTTGTTGACTTCTATCTTGAAGACCAAGCATATGCAGACACAATATGCTGGTCTGGCTGCTTGCACTTGTCAAATGAAAAACACTCAAAATAGTCAGCTTGTTGACTTTTGTCTTGAAGACCAAGCATATGCAGACACAAGATGCTGGTCTGGCTGCTTGCACTTGTCAAATGAATTTGAGTCACAGGGGATTGACATCACAAACCATGAGGTTGGTGGGCGAGTATGTGGTTGCCTTTGACAGTCATGAAACACTGCTGCTTGCTGCAGATACTGACCTTCAGCACTTGTAGACTCATCTCCTTCCATACATCTGGTAATCTGTTCGTGCCTGTATTGGTCAAGGCCCATACTGGTGGCAATACAGGATTCCCGGCATCCAAAGGATTGAAGCTGATGTCTAAATGCTTCAACTGTGTCCACTGTGCCATGGCTGGGTCAGCAGCCATAACCCAGTTGCAGTGATGGCATACGAAGGTCTCAAGCGCCGGCATACCGGCGAACCACTCATCTGGTAGCCTCTCTGCAGATTGCAAAGCAGTGAAACAGCAGACAGGTGACCACTATGCTTGTTGGGTTTTGTATTGCACAAGACTCCAACCAGGCTGGTTATGCAGTCAGGTTGCTTTGCATTCTTTGCAGGCTTAGTAGCAGCACGCTTACCTGCAACCATAGAACTGTAGCCTCTCGACCGTGACAGATCAAGGATCTCCAGGTTCTGCATACTCCCCCATTGCATAGGGAATGCAGTAGATCCGTTAAGCTGCCAACTTGTATGTGAGAGGTTGAGTTCTCTGAGGTTGACCAGATCACTCCAGGCACTAGGTAGAGGACCTGCAATGATAGCAGATAACACACTCAACGCCAAAAGACGAAGTCCTGCCTTTGCATAGCACAGCTGGCTTGTGACAACAGCCTTCTCTGCTATGGCCTGACAGTCACTACTGTGGTTCTGCTGTCATAGCTGCTATTGAGCAGCTGCATTGACACCTGATGAAAGGCGGTTTATCAGTGGCAGTCAGTCTCAAGAAGCCTGCACTTAACAGCACACTGTATTATGTGCTGGCCTCAAATCAACAAGCCATAACAGAAGTAAGCATTGCACGTCAAGGCTGTTGTACAAAAAGGGCAGCCATTTGTACCTGTCAAGTTCGTGGATGCTGCTTTGATGCTCTCCAGGGTTGTAAGGCTGCCCCAACAAGTTGGTAAGGTTCCTGCAGGAACAGGTGCAGAATCAATTGTCACCCCTTATGCTAATATAGAGCTAAAGTAGACGCACTGGTAACACCTTTGGCAATGACTGCATCTGACTGACAACATCTGGCAGACACTGTTCCTGTCAAAAAGACCAGTTCATCTCCAGCACTAGTATGCATATAGAGGGCCTCTGGTCATGATTGTTGTCAAAGTACCTTCAAGCATCATATTTCCACTTAGGTCGAGGTGTGTGAGTCCTGGAAAAGCTGTGCATAGCTCCTCGGTTACTTCAATGCCTGTGTGTAGCCAGGGATCAGAGGTATAATAAGTGTCAGAACAGCAACATGCTGATTGGTCTACTGTGTCCTGCACCTTGAAAAGGGCACAAGCTAGTGTGTTCCCTGCCCAGGAGGAAATGAACCACAGCTGCTGCATTACCCTAAGCATGATGCTGAGCCACAGGTGAACGTGCTGAAAAGCAGTGTAGCCGTGCACTTGCATATTTCGTGCTTGTTGCTGTAGTCCTACCTGAAAGCTGATTATCTGAGAGCAGCAAAACCTGCAATGATGGGACTGCTGTTGCACTGGAAAAGAATTCAGTTAAGTTGTTGTTTCTCAGGTCGAGTGTCTGCAGCATGTCCAAGCCTGCAGCAGAACAACAGTAGTGAAAGGATGAAACAGCCACTCTCATTGCAAGGTGCTGCACCACATATGCAACTATGACATTGACCATTGCAGGCCTGTCTGGCTGTCTCTCAAGCCTCTGCTGTTGCATGTAATGATGTGTTGCTTACCACTTAGGTCAGGTACTGTGCCCGACAGCCCAGCACCTTCCAGCTCAATGGCTATAACTCGCATTGTTTCCGAGCACTTGATGTTAATCCAATCTGCAGGTTGCACAATGTATCGCGCGTGAGAAGATTCCAAGAATGCAGGTACCTACGGAGCATCTGTTCATGCATCTAAAGCGCGAAACGGCTTTGCAAAATCCAGCATTTGGTGCAGCACATTCTGCTTGCAGGTGGGATACCCATGCACAAGGCCCCACACTCCTTGCAACAGCTGATGGCCATACACTGCATTGTGGCACATGCACTTACTGTCTGTGCATGGGTTGATGCCCGCCCAGTTGTTAACTTTATCAAAGTCTACATTTTCAAAAGTGTCTCCTGCAAGCTGTTGTAGATACCATGCATCATCGACTTCTGTCTGACCAAGTACGCCCTGCTGGTGATTGAGCAACACCACCAGGAGCACCACCTGCACAAACAGCATCAAAGCAGAGTTTCACTCCTGTGTGTTTGAACTCTCAACCATGTGTACCTGTTCCACTACTGAAAACACAGACATCAAGGTGCAGAGGCAGTGACTGCCTCCATGCTGTCATCAGCTGGGCTACTGAAAACGAACCAGGCATCTGAACATGAACGCACCAGCATTTGATGGTGTTGTGAGCAGCGTTTCTTCACAGACATTTTGTTTCACATAACCGATCCTGGTTCTCATCCCTTTGCTGGGAACAGCGCATGCCTGTCTACGACAATGGCATCCACATCAGGACTGGTGAACAGCTGCCTGATAAAGCGTGTAGGAGGTGTGGTATGAAGCTTATTATGCAGCGTGATGACATCCAACAGATGCTAACTTGAGCACCTGACAGAACAACTAGGCAACAGTTGGCATAAGCTGTCACTGACGACCTCAGAGCTGAATTGGTACGTTAGAATGGCTACATTCAAAATATCATGAGATCCAGGAAAGTCTGCAAAGGTCTATGCATCTGGCCATACAAACAGGGCGCCTAGTCAAAGTGCGTTCGGCATATAGTGTAGCACGCCATGTTGTCTCGCTTCTTATTGTGTGTATTGCACTTTCGAAAACGCTTCTGGTGGACGCCTGTGCGTTTGCGGAGAGTTTCCTTTTGTGCAGGCCGGTTCCAGCCTGGCTGGGGGCCAATGGCTTGCAGAAAGCTTGAGCTGGAACGCATGCACCACAGCTTATTTGGCCCTCGCTGCACTTCTGCTAGCCGTAATCCCCTTTAATTCTGTACACAATGTCTACAGCAGCCTCTGGTGGTCACACAAGCAGCATATGGTGCTGCATCAGACTGGAGGCTGGGTATGTTACTGCAATTCATTGCAGGCAGCTGGGATCATCACCATAGCGTACATCTTCAGACGCCAATCAAAGTCACATGGCAGTGTATGCCAGCAGAGTTTGAGTACAACAGGCTCTGGGGTCGAGCAGCTTTCACTCACCTTGACTGGTGGCAATGCCCCAAATGACGTTCGCTGCAGCCCAATTCTTGATGAACAGGGCGAACCTCAGTCATTGATCTGAATTATATTGCAGGTTTATTACCAATTGTGGATATGTTTGGTCAGCTGGGTCGCATATTGGGCAGCGAAGGGTTAGATAAAAAGCCTTCCCCTTGACCACAGCAGTGAGCTACGGGACTGGAAAGCTGCGCAATCAAAACAAAGAAGGATTGCGTATTCCTCTCACGCCAGGAGAGAGCCTGTCTTGCACTGTGCTGTAGAAACAAGCAGACTTTGGTTTGAAGGGTCGAAGGCTTTTGAAGGCTTTTTGCAAACACTGTGACCAAACATATTCACAATTGGTGATAACGACAGAGTCAGAATTTTGCAGTCATAACAGGCATGATGGATGTGTACTGCTGCCCTGCTCACTTCTGCTGCTGGTGCGAGTGCTGATACACTTCTGTTCTACGTGTTGACGATGGCGTGGACCAGCATGTCCTGGAGCATGAGCTGGTGCTGTCGATTCTGCTCTCACAGTTGAATGGTCAGCAGGTTGCTGTCTAGGTTCACAGGTAGACAGCCCCAGCAATCAACCAGGACTCATGAGGGGTTGCAGTCAAGGCATCAGGCATTGCATTGATCCCAGATAAAGCAAGGCAATGCTGCCAAACAACCATAGGGCTGCAGGGACCCAGGGGCTGACCTAAAAACAAATGTGATATGCACCTCAGCAGTGCATGCTCAGCATTTTTGGTGCATTCAACAACCTAATTGCCCTTCAACACGCTATGGCACGCTGGGTCACAGTGCAAGCCTTATCGTGGTGCAGCGAGTCAGACTCCTAGGTGGCCTTGGCATTCAAAAGGTCAGCATGAAGGTTCAGGAGACCAGACACAGCCACATGCGTGCCGTAGCAACTGCTAGTGGTGTCAAGGATTGATGCAATGATAGACTGAATTTTAACTGGCCAGAAATCGTTGTACGATTGTGGTATGCTCAGTCCCAACTTGGCGCAACAGAGTGCGGTGTTCAACAAGACATGATTATGAGACAGCATTGCGTTGACACATAGTTTTTTGTGATCATGTCCTCCATGCAGTTATCTAGCACCACGCACTCTAGCAACGTTTGGTATCAGGTGCTGTGTACCACGATGGCTTCAGGGTAACAACAGCAGCGCATGGATGCTGATCTTGCGCACAACACGGCCTTTATAAGATACGAAGAGGTGATAGCATTGCACTTGAACAATCAGTGCTGGCCACAAACACACAGGACGATGGCAGCAAAGAAGCGCTGTGCTGCTGCAGGTCAAGGCCACGGTTGGTCAGAGGAAGGTGCTGAAGGTTTACCTAGTTGATAACAGCAATAGAAAACATCTAGCAGTGACTGGAGAAGATTCAGGGGACGCGCATTACCACTATTGCAGCTCAAAACCTTTTGCAAAGTATGGTTCATTAGACTGCCGCAACCGAAAAGAACTTACTGTCTGGTGAGTGCTGCGGCAGCAAATCCCTGTCTACTACTTTGTATGCGGTCAGCACTTGGCACTCAGCTTCGCTGCATTGGCTTATGGCTGGACTTCGAGCTTAACGCCTGTGGGCTGGGAAGGGACATCTGAGCCTACTTTTATGTTGTGCAAGTACTGTGCACACCTTGAAACAGGCCATGTGTTGGTGCTCATACTGTGCACGTGTCTGCCTATACGATGTGTCATGTGTCATTGTCTACAGGCTTGAACGCATTATAAGTGAGTCAGGCGGGGCACCAGGAGCACACCTCATGGCTGACGAGCAGAATCCCGAGGGGGTGTACTTCACACAGCATACGTAAGCAACATACTCACAACATGATGCACCCAACAGCAAGGCGGACGTGTGGTGCACAAACTTTCAATTGCCTGGTCCAGTGTGCTGATTGTTGTAGGACACCAGCATGTATGTCTACGTATGGTTCACTTGGTCAACAGATGTGAGGAGTGGGTGATCCCTGCATCCTGTCTTTGCTGTATGCCTGCAGCTATGAGCGAGCACACTACCCTGATGGGCGCCGCTGCAGTCGATGGTACCTCATTGACCAGCATGGTGACAGACACCTTGCTGTCATTGGCATTGAGAGAGACACAAAGGATGGGCACTACAACTACATAGCTGTGAGTGGTGCTGGCTTAGGCTGCACAGGCATATGGACCCTACTTGCACAGTCATGACCCTGTCCTGTTGTATTTGCACAATACTGCAAGAGTGTGATATAGAAATGGATGTGTAGACAGCGGGTCATTTGCTTTGCCCATGTCAACAGCAGGACATGACCTGTTCAGGTGATGTTTGCCTGTGCTCTGCAGGAGGAGCCATTTGCCGGCATAAAGCCGCTGCACTGCAGTAATCAGTCTGGAGTGTACAGGTATCTTGAGAGCATGATCACACACCATCCAGCAGATGCAGACCAAACAACACAAAGTAGAGGTGGGTGGCTGCTGCTGTATCATCACAGTCGACATACACAAGCAGCAATCATGTTCACAGCACTGCTTAAACATCTGGCCTCACACCAGTTTCCATGCGCGTGTTATTGGTTTGTTTGTTAACCTACTGCAACCAGCGTGTGCCTGCTGTTGTCTTGCAGGCTCTGGTACAACTGCTGTCGACCGGCAGCGGCCGATGGTGATCAACTTATCAGCACTGCGAAATGCACGCATGAGTGCTGCTGCTCAGAAGTCTCTGGATGAGGCAGTAGTGGTTGACGGCTTTCAAAGAGCTAAACCCAAGGAGCGCAAGTCATCCACACCAGCTCAGCCGCTGAAGCAGAAGTGCGTCAGTGGCTTATCTGCTGTGATCCTACCTGTGACTGCATGCTCTGTTCGTACCATCAGTTTGCTCTGCTTTTGCTCTAAGGAACAAGTGCCATGAACCCTATTGGTGTCTTGAACACAGCTAGCATACCGTCAACAGCCAGCTTGATAAGCTTGCACCAACCTGTGTCCCATTTGGCCATATGTTCATTGCCAAATACACACATGCTCTGCAGATCAGTGGGCATTGTTCAGCAAATCCAGCTGAAGAAGGCGAAAAAGATGCAGGAAGATATACTTGCAGAAGAACAGAAGTTGCAGCTCAATCATCTAGCAAAGCTCAGGCGAGCAGCTGCAGCTGAAGTGGCTGGTGACACAGCAGCAAAGGCATGCACACTGGGCTGGTTGCATGGTGGCTTGGGTGATGAAGAACAGGAGCACCTAGAGCATTGGATGGGGTTGATGACTGCTGTGCTTGATTTGCAGCAGCACCACCAACAACAAAAGCAACAACAACAACAACAACAACAACAACAACAACAACAACAACAACAGGAAGTTGCAAATGCATTAGCAGCTGCACCAGCAGAACAGCAACAGCAGGATGTAACAACAGGAGTGCTGTCAGAGGATGCATTAGAGCTCAAGGACTGGATCAAGCAACCTGAGAACTTCAGGCATCACTTACGAATATTGTTAGAGTGTTTGAAGGAGCTGGGGGCTGTTGACCTGCCAGCAAGAGTGTTGCTGAACCATCAGGTGAGGGCCGGTAGGCTTTGTATGCTGTGGACTCCATTGCTTTGTTTCCATGAGACGTCAACTACTTTGTGTCGTGTGTTGGGGGTGTCGAGCGCATTTGTGAAGTGCCTATGCATAGCGTCCTGCACTTACAGCGAACTGGTTCTCACCTACAGCAAACTGGTTCTCGTGCATTTGTTTATGGAACTGCGGCTATGCAGTTTGGTGGCTCAAGGCCCCGCTTCATCAAGGTTCTGTTCTTTGATTTGCAGGTAATCCCAGCAGTACAGCGTTGTCTGTCCCACCCCAATGCAGCTCTTGTCTCCATGGCACAGCACATGCTTGACCGCTGGCGCTGGCAGTTGGCAGGCCACATGCACACACTCAGCTGCCCCACATACATGGAGGATCATGCTGCTGCCCTTGAGGAGGATATTGCTAGTGGTCATGTCCCTCTACCACAGCTCCCAAAACACAAGCAGGTGAGATAAGGGAGTGCACTGCGCTTGGGTTCACATGACATCAGTGATGTCTTGCTTCCCTGCATATGTACATCGTGCTGCCATGGCCGCATTGTCGGAAGGCATCGATGCTCACCAGCTCCTACTGGTCTGAGAGAAGTCCTGTCAAGTTCTCCAAGGTGCCACAATGGCACCTAAGTAACGTGCTTTGTTGATTTATTGTGATGCTGGGTGTCGCAAGCTGACTCTAGTTCTGTGCAATCTGCATGCTGTAGGTGTTGCTCAATACTCCATTACCGAGACCCCCAGCAGCACTCGGGTACCAGACCCCTGCACCTCTAGGCAAACCAGGCCAGCAATGGCCTGCGCCAGCGACTGCACCAGCTGCACTGAACTTGCCTGCAGTCTCGTCTGCTTTCGCAGTTGGAACAGCAGTATCAGCAGGCTACACACCTGCAGGGTTCAGTCAGACACCTGGTGCTGGCCTACAGACACCAGGGCTCTTCACTCCTGCAGCTGCTGGTGGGGTGACTGCTGCAATGATTAGCTCAGGGGTTATGTCAGCAGCTACAGGGGCTTTCAGAGGTATTGGTGCAAGGGCTCCAGGCATGGTTACTGCTACAACTGGCCCTAGAGGTGGTCTGGTGTTTAGCAGTGCTGTGCAGGGCAGTGCTAATGCACTGGCTTCAGCTGTTAGACCACCAACTGGCCCTGGGGCATTGGGCCTGGGGATCAACATGGGACTGCTGTATGGACAACCGGGATCAAGTGTGGAAGACCCTGCTGCTGTACTGGGTGCAGGCATGTACGCCGGATGGAGTGCTGTAGGTAATGGGCTGAGTATGGCCGCCTCAGGGCAATCCCAGGCACTTGAAAATGGTACTGGGGTTGCAACTGGCAATAGCACAGACCTGGCTGCAGTGCAGCAGTCTGGGGCAGATGCTAGCAGCAGCGATGCTGCAGGGAACGTTGCAACACAGCAGCAGCCGGCTGTGCAGCTGTTGTACCAGCAACAAACACAGCAGCAGCAACAGCAGCTACGTGCGCAAATGGTGATGTTGGGACAAGCTGCAGCTGCAGCTGGTACTGGTGTGAGCACCATGCAGTATGGTGGGGCTTTGCAGCAAGCTGCAGGGACGGCGACAGGGCAGAACATCAATGCTACAGATGCAACAGCACAGCAACAGCAGTGGTTGTTGCTCCAGCAGCCTCAACAGCAGACCGTGTGGCCAGCATCTGCTGGACAGGTTCAAAGTACAAGTGGCGTGCAGATGTAGTAGACTTCCAATGTGTATGCTAAGGAAACTTGTGCACAAGTGGATTGTCGTGCGACTCATGTGTAGCTCCGCAGCATTGTGTATTGTGCAACGCCAGTTTGTGGCATTTTAACATACTTGCAAGCCAGGTGGTATGCGGCTATCTGGATGGCATCTACAAATTTGTGGGTGGAGAGGATGTCAGTACCTTGTCTCAGGGGCAAGGCCAAGGGCTTATACCTGTGCTATGATGATCTGCTTCGCTCCGATAGTCAAGAGGAGGGGCCCTGAATCCTCTCCTCGCCAGCCAAAATTTGAGATCAATGGTGATGCCCATGGCCTGGCCAGCTGCCAGTCTGAGACTTGCTGGTGTAACCTGATACAGCAGATTCACCGCCCTGAGACTGATGACATCCTGCTGCAATGTATTGCCATGTGATCTTGACGACACTGCCGACTTGGGGCACCAGTACCAGCCGTCTGCCAACCCCATCGTGATCAGATAGGATCGCTGAGAGCCATACGCAACCAGTGATAGGCTTCTTTACAGCTCACTGTGATACCCTCCAAACGGATTGCATGTGGATAGTGCTAGATTAGCTACCTGGGCAGCATTATGAGGCTGCAGCTGCCGCAGGCTCATGATGAGCCATACCAAGTTGGCTATAGGTAGCTACCTGGGCAGCATTATGAGCCTGTTGTCAGGACAGCACCTGATCTGCCAGATCTGCCAAGGCTACCATAGCCATGATGGGGGGTTTGAACAGGCTCGAAGCGACCCACTTCTTTGAAAGGTCAAAGATCCTCAAAAGAGTCATTCATCAAGAAGCAATTGTTGGGTGCACAGCCAAACCAAGGACTTCTACCACGCTTACAAAGCGGTTTGCAGTATTTTTGCCACTCCCTGAATTCACATACCCACACTCACTACAGAAATTCTGCAAGGCCAGACCCAGTAAAGTTGGTCATGTCAAACCCCATAGGCTGTCACACGCTCACGCACAGTATCCCTTTCATCACATGCTTGGTGTCAGAGCTACTTTCTGCGTTGCAGCACGTGTCAGATGCAGTGCAATAGGCTGAGTGCTGAGTGATCTGTTAGCTGTCTCCTCCAGCAGCATCTGGCTATACTGTTTCACTTGCTCATCTGCCTCCTGCACTGCCAGCTGGGCCATCAGAGCATCCTGCACATCTTGGAGTTTGGCATCCTCCTGCTTGGCCCTGCGTGAGTCCGCCTGCCACTGCTGGAACTCTCTGACCTGCAGCAACAAATGGCAACAAACAGGCCAACTGTCATTAAGCTGTCATTAAACTGACATTAACAGGCCTTGAGTTATGGCCCCCACGAGTTGTGACGAGCGACTTGTTGGCTCCTATGGGGTGCCCCATTGGGGGGTATAGAGTGCCAAGGTGGTCCTGTTTGTGGCTGAGGTGGCTGATACTTCGAGAGGTTTGTGATTGTACACACTCAAATAGAGGTCCTCAGGCCTTATCAACAACACCTCCAGTGCGATTGGTCTTTGTGTGGATGTGTCTGTGCAGCTATGCATGTTTTCCTCACCTGCAAAGCCCTCTGTCTGGCATCAGCAGCTTCCTGCAGCTCCTCTTGCTTGAGCTGCACCAGTCGAGCACTCCACGCCTCCCTGAATGCCGCATCTGCTGCACGAGCTGCTGCTGAAGCTGCGGCCTTGCATGCCAGTTGCTGTTGATTGCCGCGGTGTTGAGCTGCCTGCTGTTCAGCGCGCCTGCATGATCATAAGTGCAATGCACATCCAGTCATCTAGCTGCTCTGTCATACAAAGATACATCGCATAGAAATGCATGGCAGGGCTAGCACTGTAACATCAGGATGCTCTTGATTCATACATATGTAACCATCTGACGGCCTTTGGCTGTGTAAAGCCACACTGGGGTGGGCTGCCTATCATTACTGCACAAACCGTTTCCTGCGGGCCTCAGTCTCAGCATCTGCCTTCTCTTCTGCCGCCTGAATGTCTGCTGCCAGTTGCTGCTCCTTATTTTGGTGCCACTGGCGGTAGTTTTCCTCCATCATAGCACGCATGGCCTGCACACAGCACAGTGAAGCAGTTGAAGGAGTCAAGGGGGTCATACCTCGTTACATTCACATGTTTGGCTGTTGAGCAGCAAAGGCAGCTGGCAGCAGTCAATAGACTGTCTGTCTTGTGCTAACTGGTTTCCCTTGTATGGATCTTCATAGCACCTGCCGCAGAAACAGTGTTGCACGCAGAACATCTTACCTTGCGCCTGGCCTCTTTGGCCGCCTCCTTTGCTGCTTTGTCTGCTGCCCTCTGCGCATCAAGTTCAGCCTTGTGCTGGCAGAATGCTGTGCACATCAGGTTTCAAACAGTTACACACGTCATGATGAAGCTTAGCTAAGCAGAGCAGCAAGTGCCAGTGTAGATCTGCGCCAGCTTCTACGGTATAAGAGCTTCCGCTGAAATTCTGAGCCTCAAGGTACAGCATGCAGCACCCCTGCTCCCTGACCCCGTCTCTCACCTTCCACAGCTTCCTCCAGCTGTCTGTTCCTCTCTTTCTCAGCTGCCTTGAAGGCCAGGAGTGTGTCCTGGGTGGCCTTGGTGGCAGCATTCATCTCAAGCGCCTGCCTACGCCATGCTGCTTCCTTGGCTTCAAGTTCAGCAGCCTCCTCTGCAGCCTTACGCCTGATCAGCTCTCCTTCAGCCTTGTTGGCAGCCCTGGTAACCAAGAGAGATGCATGAAGCATTTGTGCTGGCATTGTATGTCTACATTCTGGTGTAGCTTGACAGCAAACTGCTGTGTGTGTGCTATGTGTATGCAATGCGCACACTGCTGATGCAGAGCACAGGAGTGTGATGTAGCTGATACCTTTCTTGAAGTATTCTTTGCTTCAAGTGCTCTAGCTGCTGCATCTGCACACTCTTCTGCTCCATGGCTGCTGCCTTCATGGCCTGCAGCTTTGCCAACTCAGCTGCTTCTGCCGCCTAGCCAACAGTTGCAAAACCGAGAGAGGTAGGCATGCTCAGCTGCTAGTATAGCTTGGTGACTAATTGCATGTTCTACCAGTTGTTTTGTCATCTGCTGGGTATCTGCTGGGCATAAGGAGCTTTGCAGACCCTAAACAACCTGGGCTTGTGGTTTGTGCTGTTGCAGATGCCCTGTGTACACAGTTAGACCAATAACACAGTGATTCACTGCTGCTGGCAAGTCACCCTTGCCCATGTTGCTGTAACATACCTCTAGTGATTTCTTCTGTTGCTCAACAAACCGTTCTTCTTGCAGCTTCTTGATGGCTGCTGTCTGCTTCTTGTGGTCTATGAGTGCCTGGTTCTCCGCCAAGACCTGACATCAGTCAAACACCACACAACGCACTCATGCCTGTTATGCTTAGAGCTTGATGCTGCTGAAGGATGCAGCAACATGCAGGACAGGCAGACCTTGATGTAATGCTGATGTGTGGGCTCACCTCTGAAAGCAGCAGCTTGCTGTGCAATGCTCTGACGTCGTCTGTATCATCAAACAGCATCTTGTTGGCACGCTCAACAGTCATTCTGCGTTGCTCTGCTTTAATCAGCGCTTCTTGACGGTCAGCCTGTACGCAGCAAGTGGCAGCAACACGTTTCTGGGAACACGTCTCTAGGAAAACATACTCCAGCCCTGCATGACATGTCTGATGAGGTGTGCTTAAGCCATTAGCATGTGTAGGGTTCGTAAGCTGAGCAACAAAACGTCTTTTGCTACATTCCCAACATACAAGTGGTCTTCGCACCAGCATCATTGCACGCACCTCTTCCCGCTCTGCCTCTTCTGCTGCTATTCTGGCTAGCCGCGCCTGTTCCTTACGGGCCCTTGCCGCCTGGATTAAATGGGTAACAATTGTCAACCAATTGATTTCCAATTGGTTCAATGCCTCACACCGCCCACCTGCAGAGTATTTGGCCACTTGCTGGCGCGCTCTTCGCTCAGCTGCTTCAGGCGCCACCTTTCTTCCTCTCTATGTCTTTGATCGGGAACATCAATCACCTATGTACAATATTTGGTTTATGTAGTCAAGAAGCGAGGTTCCTACCAGGTGGTGCTAGTGTTGCAAGTCCAATGCCGACCTTATCTCTGATACTTTGAAGCTTCCTAGCCGTAATAATACTTGCATGTACCTTAGCGTCCTTATGCATTGCTGCGAACCACAGACACTAGCAGTCCCTGCAAATGTCGCAATGTAGCCCTTTGGAGGCTTCACAGTGATACAACACAATCCAAAATAATACACTGTTATTCGTCCACTGGTGGGACGGCTATATGTGCAGTCAGTGATAACAAGGGTAACAAGGGGTGTGGACGGATGTTACTCAAGCCATCGTGCCTGACCTGTCAAAGCTCCACCTGGAGGGTTTCAACATGCTGCTGGCGTCGTAAAGTCTGCTAACTTTTGCAACCGTTGAGCTTCGCAAGGAGAGTTGCAGTTTGGTTGGGGGTCCCATGGTCCATTGTGGCACACAATCTGTGCAATTCTGTGGGACTGCAGTCCTGACGTCTGCCGACAACCTGTCTTAGTCTCCAAGCTGCACAAGCGCACTTTTTCTGTCCACTTCTGATCTAATAGCGAATTGCCATGCTCAACCAGGAGGGCGGGAGGCAAGCCTGGCAGCCCTGGCATTTACAGACATGCATCCCTGCAGCAGTTCCAGCTGCACAAACTGTACACTGCTAAAATCTGAGATTCTGCGAGATTCATCTGTCTGTCCAGCAAAACAGAGCATCAATGGGGTGGTTCGTAGACTTTGTACTTGACAGCAGTGTGCTTGACACCTGCACGACACACGGCACAGCCTGCCTACTCAAGAACAATGCTCATGTAAGTGCAGCAGCAAGCTATAACTTTTCCAAGACCGCAATGGGACTATGCTGTCCTTTCGAAGATTTGAGTACCGGTGACGCGCGGTCTTTTCATCACCTTTCCAGACTACGATTGTTGTGCGCGGCCCCCGTACATATGTATTGATTCGGCAGGATCACCATTTTTTGTGCCAGCATCTTGATTGAAGCGATCGTTTGTCAAGAAGGTTGCTGCACACCCTTTCCAACCCGTCGTCGCTGCGCAAGTAGCTCTGCACCCGTATAGACAATTACACCCTATTACCTGTATCTTTTAGGACCACTTTGGAATGCTCCAAGGCACTGTTCAGGAGTTGTACAGTGCACGCACCAGTACAACCAACCAAGCACAACTGATGTCGAAGTACAGATCTTGCCACTAATGCTGCGCCGAACGCAGTATGCCACCCTGTGGATCCTATGGCTTCTAACATGTGGCAGCGTGTGCGCTGCTTCATCCAACAGCCGCTCACCGTGGGGGCAATGTGCAGAACTAGTGCACCTTGTGCATGGTGCAAGACATCTCTTGCACCATCCAGTCTCTTGGAGCAGCTTCTCAGCGACACCAGACCATACAAACAGCCAGCAACTCTCTGAAGCAGCTGTACAGCCGCACCATCCACATGGAACGCTCAGGAAATTGCATTATATGACACCAGGCAGTGAGCCCAGCAGAGAGGGGCCACTGCGCCGACATGCTACAGCAGCAGCAGCAGCAGGAGGCCCTCAAACTGATGCAGCAAAGACATCAGAAAGCACAACGAATAGAGACACCTTGCATCGACTGCATGTCTCTTGGCCAGAAGGTTATGTTGCTGTGTGTGCAATCGTCAAGGACCAAAACAAGGACCTACGATACTGGCTCGAGTACCACAGGTAGTGTGCAAAGTGTACGCAATGAATGGCTGGTTGGCAAGTGGTTATCGTTTCAGCTTAGTCCATGAAAGCTTGTGCACCTTACCTCAAGCGGCCTGATACGCATGCACAGCTGCATCAGCACTTAATGGGACATTTCCAGCAGCAATTTCTCTAGTTGGGTAGCACACTGCGGCTTGATGTGTCTGCATGTTTTACTGTGTTGTACAGGTGTCTTGGCGTCAATAAGTTTTACATCTATGACAACAACAGCACACTTCCAGCTATGCTGGTGCTATGGGACTATATTCAGCAAGGCATTGTTGACTACCAATACTTCAAAGGTG